>JABXNX010001709.1:0-11764 GCA_014843695.1 Archivesica marissinica | reverse complement strand
CTAATGTTTCGACATGTGAAAATCGCTAATTACCATTGATTCGACATGTAGAAATGGCTAAATAACATTGATTCGACATGTAGAAATGGCTAATTAACATTGTTTCGACATATGGAAATCGCTAATGAACATTGATTCGACATGTAGAAATCGCTAATTAACATTGTTTCGACATGTGGAAATGGCTAGTTAACACTGTATCGACCTGTGGAAATCGCTAAATAATGTTTCGACATGTGGAAATCGCTAATTAACATTGTTTCGACATGTGGAAATCGCTAAATAATGTTTCGACATGTATAAATGGCTAAATAACATTAATTCGACATGTATAAATGGCTAATTAACATTGTTTCGACATGTAGTAATGGCTAAATTTATTGTTGCGACATGTGGAAATGGCTAATTAACATTGTTTCGACATGAGTAAATGGATAAGTAACAATGTTGCAACATGTAGAAATCGCTATATTTAATTGTTTCGACATGTGGAAATCGCTAATTAACATTGTTTCGACATGTGGAAATCGCTAATTAACATTGTTTCGACATGTAGAAATGGCTAACTAACATTGTTTCGACATGTAGAAATGGCTAATTAACATTGTTTCGACATGTGGAAATGGGTAATTAACATTGTTTCGACATGTAGAAATGGCTAATTAACATTGTTTCGACATGTGGAAATCGCTAATTAGCATTGTTTCGACATGTGGAAATCGCTAATTAACATTGATTCGACATGTAGAAATGGCTAATTAACATTGATTCGACATGTAGAAATGGCTAATTAACATTGTTTCGACATGTGGAAATCGCTAATTAACATTGTTTCGACATGTAGAAATGGCTAATTAACATTGTTTCGACATGTGGAAATGGCTAATTAACATTGTTTCGACATGAGTAAATGGATAAGTAACAATTTTGCAACATGTAGAAATCGCTATATTTAATTGTTTCGAAATGTGGAAATGGCTAATTAGCTTTGTTTGGTCATGTGGAAATGGCTAATTAACATTGTTTCGACATGTAGAAATCGCTAAATAACATTGTTTCGACATGTGGAAATCGCTAATTAACATTGATTCGACATGTAGAAATGGCTAATTAACATTGTTTCGACATGTGGAAATCGCTATTAGCATTGTTTCGACATGTGGAAATCGCTAATTAACATTGATTCGACATGTAGAAATGGCTAAATAACATTGATTCGACATGTAGAAATGGCTAATTAACATTGTTTCGACATGTGGAAATCGCTAATTAACATTGATTCGACATGTAGAAATGGCTAATTAACATTGTTTCGACATGTAGAAATGGCTAATTAACACTGATTCAACATGTAGAAATGGCTGATTAACATTTCGACATGTAGAAATCGCTAATTACTATTGTTTCGACATGTAGAAATGGCTAATTAACATTTTTCGACATGTAGAAATGGCTAATTAACACTGATTCGACATGTAGAAATGGCTAATTAACATTTTTCGACATGTCGAAATCGCTAATTAACATTGTTTCGACTTGTGGAAATCGCTAATTAACATTGATTCGACATGTGGAAATGATGGCTAATTAACATTGTTTCGACATGTGGAAATCGATAACTAATGTTTCGACATGTGAAATTCGCTAATTACCATTGATTCGACATGTAGAAATGGCTAAATAACATTGATTCGACATGTAGAAATGGCTAATTAACATTGTTTCGACATGTGGAAATCGCTAATTAACATTGATTCGACATGTGGAAATCGCTAATTAACATTGTTTCGACATGTGGAAATCGCTAAATAATGTTTCGACATGTATAAATGGCTAAATAACATTAATTCGACATGTATAAATGGCTAATTAACATTGTTTCGACATGTAGTAATGGCTTTTTTGTTGGTGTGGTGGTTTTTGTTTGTGGTTGGTGTTTGTTGTGTGTGTTTTTTTGTTTGTGTGAAATGGCTAATTAACATTGTTTCGACATGTAGTAATCGCTAAAGTTATTGTTGCGACATGTGGAAATGGCTAATTAACATTGTTTCGACATGAGTAAATGGATAAGTAACAATGTTGCAACATGTAGAAATCGCTATATTTAATTGTTTCGACATGTGGAAATGGCTAACTAACATTGTTTGGTCATGTAGAAATGGATAATTAACATTGTTTCGACATGTGGAAATGGCTAATTAACATTGTTTGGTCATGTAGAAATGGCTAATTAACATTGTTTCGACATGTGGAAATGGCTAATTAACAATGTTTCGACATATGGAAATCGATAATGTTTTTCGACATGTGGAAATCGCTAATTAACATTGATTCGACATGTAGAAATGGCTAATTAAGATTGTTTCGACATGTGGAAATGGCTAATTAACATGTTTAGACATGTATAAATCGCTAATTAACATTGTTTCGACATATGGAAATCGCTAATTAACATTGATTCGACATGTAGAAATGGCTAATTAACATTGTTTCGACATGTAGAAATCGCTAATTAACATTGTGGCGACATGTGGAAATGGCTAATTAGCTTTGATTCGACATGTGGAAATGGCTAATTAACATTGTTTCGACATGTGGAAATCGCTAAATAATGTTTCGACGTGTAGAAATGGCTAATTAACATTTTTCGACATGTAGAAATCGCTAATTAACATTGTGGAAATCGATAATGTTTCGACATATGGAAATAGCTAATTAACATTGTTTCGACATGTAGAAATGGCTAAATAACATTGATTCGACATGTAGAAATGGCTAATTAACATTGTTTCGACATGTGGAAATCGCTAATTAACATTGATTCGACATGTAGAAATGGCTAATTAACATTGTTTCGACATGTAGAAATGGCTAATTAACATTGTTTCGACATGTAGAAATCGCTCACTAACATTGATTCGACATGTGGAAATCGGTAATTAACATTGATTCGACATGAAGAAATGGCTAATTAACATTGTTTCGACATGTAGAAATGGCTAATTAACACTGATTCGACATGTAGAAATGGCTAATTAACATTGTTTCGACATGTAGAAATGGCTAATTAACACTGATTCGACATGTAGAAATGGCTAATTAACATTTTTCGACATGTCGAAATCGCTAATTAACACTGATTCAACATGTAGTAATGGCTGATTAACATTTCGACATGTAGAAATCGCTAATTACTATTGTTTCGACTTGTGGAAATCGCTAATTAACATTGATTCGACATGTGGAAATGATGGCTAATTAACATTGTTTCGACATGTGGAAATCGATAACTAATGTTTCGACATGTGAAAATCGCTAATTACCATTGAATCGACATGTAGAAATGGCTAAATAACATTGATTCGACATGTAGAATTGGCTAATTAACATTGATTCGACATGTAGAAATCGCTAATTAACATTGTTTCGACATGTGGAAATGGCTAGTTAACACTGTATCGACCTGTGGCAATCGCTAAATAATGTTTCGACATGTGGAAATCGCTAATTAACATTGTTTCGACATGTGGAAATCGCTAAATAATGTTTCGACATGTATAAATGGCTAAATAACATTAATTCGACATGTATAAATGGCTAATTAACATTGTTTCGACATGTAGTAATGGCTAAATTTATTGTTGCGACATGTGGAAATGGCTAATTAACATTGTTTCGACATGAGTAAATGGATAAGTAACAATGTTGCAACATGTAGAAATCGCTATATTTAATTGTTTCGACCTGTGGAAATCGCTAAATAATGTTTCGACATGTGGAAATCACTAATTAACATTGTTTCGACATGTGGAAATGGCTAACTAACATTGTTTGGTCATGTAGAAATGGATAATTAACATTGTTTCGACATGTGGAAATGGCTAATTAACATTGTTTGGTCATGTAGAAATGGCTAATTAACATTGTTTCGACATGTGGAAATGGCTAATTAACAATGTTTCGACATATGGAAATCGATAATGTTTTTCGACATGTGGAAATCGCTAATTAACATTGATTCGACATGTAGAAATGGCTAATTAAGATTGTTTCGACATGTGGAAATGGCTAATTAACATGTTTAGACATGTATAAATCGCTAATTAACATTGTTTCGACATATGGAAATCGCTAATTAACATTGATTCGACATGTAGAACTGGCTAATTAACATTGTTTCGACATGTAGAAATCGCTAATTAACATTGTGGCGACATGTGGAAATGGCTAATTAGCTTTGATTCGACATGTGGAAATGGCTAATTAACATTGTTTCGACATGTGGAAATCGCTAAATAATGTTTCGACGTGTAGAAATGGCTAATTAACATTTTTCGACATGTAGAAATCGCTAATTAACATTGTGGAAATCGATAATGTTTCGACATATGGAAATAGCTAATTAACATTGTTTCGACATGTAGAAATGGCTAAATAACATTGATTCGACATGTAGAAATGGCTAATTAACATTGTTTCGACATGTGGAAATCGCTAATTAACATTGATTCGACATGTAGAAATGGCTAATTAACATTGTTTCGACATGTAGAAATGGCTAATTAACATTGTTTCAACATGTAGAAATCGCTCACTAACATTGATTCGACATGTGGAAATCGGTAATTAACATTGATTCGACATGAAGAAATGGCTAATTAACATTGTTTCGACATGTAGAAATGGCTAATTAACACTGATTCGACATGTAGAAATGGCTAATTAACATTTTTCGACATGTCGAAATCGCTAATTAACACTGATTCAACATGTAGAAATGGCTGATTAACATTTCGACATGTAGAAATCGCTAATTACTATTGTTTCGACATGTAGAAATGGCTAATTAACATTTTTCGACATGTCGAAATCGCTAATTAACATTGTTTCGACTTGTGGAAATCGCTAATTAACATTGATTCGACATGTGGAAATGATGGCTAATTAACATTGTTTCGACATGTGGAAATCGATAACTAATGTTTCGACATGTGAAAATCGCTAATTACCATTGATTCGACATGTAGAAATGGCTAAATAACATTGATTCGACATGTAGAAATGGCTAATTAACATTGTTTCGACATATGGAAATCGCTAATGAACATTGATTCGACATGTAGAAATCGCTAATTAACATTGTTTCGACATGTGGAAATGGCTAGTTAACACTGTATCGACCTGTGGAAATCGCTAAATAATGTTTCGACATGTGGAAATCGCTAATTAACATTGTTTCGACATGTGGAAATCGCTAAATAATGTTTCGACATGTATAAATGGCTAAATAACATTAATTCGACATGTATAAATGGCTAATTAACATTGTTTCGACATGTAGTAATCGCTACATTTATTGTTGCGACATGTGGAAATGGCTAATTAACATTGTTTCGACATGAGTAAATGGATAAGTAACAATGTTGCAACATGTAGAAATCGCTATATTTAATTGTTTCGACATGTGGAAATGGCTAATTAACATTGTTTGGTCATGTAGAAATGGCTAATTAACATTGTTTCGACATGTAGAAATGGCTAATTAACATTGTTTCGACATGTAGAAATGGCTAACTAACATTGTTTCGACATGTAGAAATCGCTCACTAACATTGATTCGACATGTGGAAATCGGTAATTAACATTGATTCGACATGAAGAAATGATTAAATAACATTGTTTCGACATGTGGAAATCGCTAATTAACATTGATTCGACATGAAGAAATGGCTAATTAACATTGTTGCGACATGTGGAAATGGCTAATTAACATTGTTTAGACATGAGTAAATGGATAAATAACAATTTTGCAACATGTAGAAATCGCTATATTTAATTGTTTCGACATGTGGAAATGGCTAATTAACATTGTTTGGTCATGTAGAAATGGCTAACTAACATTGTTTCGACATGTAGAAATCGCTCACTAACATTGATTCGACATGTGGAAATCGGTAATTAACATTGTTTCGACATGAAGAAATGATTAAATAACATTGTTTCGACATGTGGAAATCGCTACTTAGCATTGTTTCGACATGTGGAAATCGCTAATTAACATTGATTCGACATTTAGAAATGGCTAAATAACATTGATTCGACATGTAGAAATGGCTAATTAACATTGTTTCGACATGTGGAAATCGCTAATTAACATTGATTCGACATGTAGAAATGGCTAATTAACATTGTTTCGACATGTAGACATGGCTAATTATCACTGATTCAACATGTAGAAATGGCTGATTAACATTTCGACATGTAGATATCGCTAATTACTATTGTTTCGACATGTAGAAATGGCTTATTAACATTTTTCGACATGTAGAAATGGCTAATTAACACTGATTCAACATGTAGAAATGGCTGATTAACATTTCGACATGTAGAAATCGCTAATTACTATTGTTTCGACATGTAGAAATGGCTAATTAACATTTTTCGACATGTCGAAATCGCTAATTAACATTGTTTCGACTTGTGGAAATCGCTAATTAACATTGATTCGACATGTGGAAATGATGGCTAATTAACATTGTTTCGACATGTGGAAATCGATAACTAATGTTTCGACATGTGAAAATCGCTAATTACCATTGATTCGACATGTAGAAATGGCTAAATAACATTGATTCGACATGTAGAAATGGCTAATTAACATTGTTTCGACATATGGAAATCGCTAATTAACATTGATTCGACATGTAGAAATCGCTAATTAACATTGTTTCGACATGTGGAAATGGCTAATTAACACTGTATCGACCTGTGGAAATCGCTAAATAATGTTTCGACATGTGGAAATCGCTAATTAACATTGTTTCGACATGTGGAAATCGCTAAATTATGTTTCGACATGTATAAATGGCTAAATAACATTAATTCGACATGTATAAATGGCTAATTAACATTGTTTCGACATGTAGTAATGGCTAAATTTATTGTTGCGACATGTGGAAATGGCTAATTAACATTGTTTCGACGTGAGTAAATGGATAGGTAACAATGTTGCAACATGTAGAAATCGCTATATTTAATTGTTTCGACATGTGGAAATGGCTAATTAACATTGTTTGGTCATGTAGAAATGGCTAATTAACATTGTTTCGACATGTAGAAATGGCTAATTAACATTGTTTCGACATGTAGAAATGGCTAACTAACATTGTTTCGACATGTAGAAATCGCTCACTAACATTGATTCGACATGTGGAAATCGGTAATTAACATTGATTCGACATGAAGAAATGATTAAATAACATTGTTTCGACATGTGGAAATCGCTACTTAGCATTGTTTCGACATGTGGAAATCGCTAATTAACATTGATTCGACATGTAGAAATGGCTAAATAGCATTGATTCGACATGTAGAAATGGCTAATTAACATTGTTTCGACATGTGGAAATCGCTAATTAACATTGATTCGACATGTAGAAATGGCTAATTAACATTGTTGCGACATGTGGAAATGGCTAATTAACATTGTTTCGACATGAGTAAATGGATAAGTAACAATGTTGCAACATGTAGAAATCGCTATATTTAATTGTTTCGACATGTGGAAATGGCTAATTAACATTGTTTGGTCATGTAGAAATGGCTAACTAACATTGTTTCGACATGTAGAAATCGCTCACTAACATTGATTCGACATGTGGAAATCGGTAATTAACATTGATTCGACATGAAGAAATGATTAAATATCATTGTTTCGACATGTGGAAATCGCTACTTAGCATTGTTTCGACATGTGGAAATCGCTAATTAACATTGATTCGACATGTAGAAATGGCTAATTAACATTGTTTCGACATGTAGAAATGGCTAATTAACATTGTTTCGACATGTAGAAATCGCTCAATAACATTGATTCGACATGTGGAAATCGGTAATTAACATTGATTCGACATGTAGAAATGGCTAATTAACATTGTTTCGACATGTAGAAATGGCTAATTAACACTGATTCAACATGTAGAAATGGCTGATTAACATTTCGACATGTAGATATCGCTAATTACTATTGTTTCGACATGTAGAAATGGCTAATTAACATTTTTCGACATGTAGAAATGGCTAATTAACACTGATTCAACATGTAGAAATGGCTGATTAACATTTCGACATGTAGAAATCGCTAATTACTATTGTTTCGACATGTAGAAATGGCTAATTAACATTTTTCGACATGTCGAAATCGCTAATTAACATTGTTTCGACTTGTGGAAATCGCTAATTAACATTGATTCGACATGTGGAAATGATGGCTAATTAGCATTGTTTCGACATGTGGAAATCGATAATTAATGTTTCGACATGTGAAAATCGCTAATTACCATTGATTCGACATGTAGAAATGGCTAAATAACATTGATTCGACATGTAGAAATGGCTAATTAACATTGTTTCGACATATGGAAATCGCTAATTAACATTGATTCGACATGTAGAAATCGCTAATTAATATTGTTTCGACATGTGGATATGGCTAATTAACACTGTTTCGACCTGTGGAAATCGCTAAATAATGTTTCGACATGTGGAAATCGCTAATTAACATTGTTTCGACATGTGGAAATCGCTAAATAATGATTCGACATGTATAAATGGCTAAATAACATTAATTCGACATGTATAAATGGCTAATTAACATTGTTTCGACATGTAGTAATCGCTAAATTTATTGTTGCGACATGTGGAAATAGCTAATTAACATTGTTTCGACATGAGTAAATGGATAAGTAACAATGTTGCAACATGTAGAAATCGCTATATTTAATTGTTTCGACATGTGGAAATGGCTAATTAACATTGTTTGGTCATGTAGAAATGGCTAATTAACATTGTTTCGACATGTGGAAATGGCTAATTAACATTGTTTGGTCATGTAGAAATGGCTAATTAACATTGTTTCGACATGTGGAAATGGCTAATTAACAATGTTTCGACATATGGAAATCGATAATGTTTTTCGACATGTGGAAATCGCTAATTAACATTGATTCGACATGTAGAAATGGCTAATTAAGATTGTTTCGACATGTGGAAATGGCTAATTAACATGTTTAGACATGTATAAATCGCTAATTAACATTGATTCGACATATGGAAATCGCTAATTAACATTGATTCGACATGTAGAAATGGCTAATTAACATTGTTTCGACATGTAGAAATCGCTAATTAACATTGTGGCGACATGTGGAAATGGCTAATTAGCTTTGATTCGACATGTGGAAATGGATAATTAACATTGTTTCGACATGTGGAAATCGCTAAATAATGTTTCGACGTGTAGAAATGGCTAATTAACATTTTTCGACATGTAGAAATCGCTAATTAACATTGTGGAAATCGATAATGTTTCGACATATGGAAATAGCTAATTAACATTGTTTCGACATATGGAACTCGCTAATTAACATTGATTCGACATGTAGAAATCGCTAATTAACATTGTTTCGACATGTGGAAATGGCTAATTAACATTGTTTCGACATGTGGAAATCGCTAAATAATGTTTCGACATGTGGAAATCGCTAATTGACATTGTTTCGACATGAACATTGATTCGACATGAAGAAATGATTAAATAACATTGTTTCGACATGTGGAAATCGCTAATTAACATTGATTCGACATGAAGAAATGGCTAATTAACATTGTTGCGACATGTGGAAATGGCTAATTAACATTGTTTAGACATGAGTAAATGGATAAATAACAATTTTGCAACATGTAGAAATCGCTATATTTAATTGTTTCGACATGTGGAAATGGCTAATTAACATTGTTTGGTCATGTAGAAATGGCTAACTAACATTGTTTCGACATGTAGAATGGCTCTTTGTTGTGTGGTGGTAATTAACATTGTTTCGACATGTAGAAATGGTTAAATAACATTGTTTCGACATGTGGAAATCGCTACTTAGCATTGTTTCGACATGTGGAAATCGCTATTTAACATTGATTTGACATTTAGAAATGGCTAAATAACATTGTTCGACATGTGTGGTTTTTGTTTGTGTGGTGTTTTTGTTGTGTAGAATGGCTAATTAACATTGTTTCGACATGTAGAAATGGCTAATTATATTGATTCGACATGTGGAAATGGTGTTTTTGTGTGATATCGTAATTAATATTGTTTCGACATGTAGAAATGGTTATTAAAATTTTTCGAATGTAGAAATGGCTAATTAACACTGATTAAACATGTAGAAATGGCTGATTAACATTTCGACATGTAGAAATCGCTAATTACTATTGTTTCGACATGTAGAAATGGCTAATTAACATTTTTCGACATGTCGAAATCGCTAATTAACATTGTTTCGACTTGTGGAAATCGCTAATTAACATTGATTCGACATGTGGAAATGATGGCTAATTAGCATTGTTTCGACATGTGGAAATCGATAATTAATGTTTCGACATGTGAAAATCGCTAATTACCATTGATTCGACATGTAGAAATGGCTAAATAACATTGATTCGACATGTAGAAATGGCTAATTAACATTGTTTCGACATATGGAAATCGCTAATTAACATTGATTCGACATGTAGAAATCGCTAATTAATATTGTTTCGACATGTGGATATGGCTAATTAACACTGTTTCGACCTGTGGAAATCGCTAAATAATGTTTCGACATGTGGAAATCGCTAATTAACATTGTTTCGACATGTGTAAATCGCTAAATAATGTTTCGACATGTATAAGTAAATGGATAAGTAACAATGTTGCAACATGTAGAAATCGCTATATTTAATTGTTTCGACATGTGGAAATGGCTAATTAACATTGTTTGGTCATGTAGAAATGGCTAATTAACATTGTTTCGACATGTAGAAATGGCTAATTAACATTGTTTCGACATGTAGAAATGGCTAACTAACATTGTTTCGACATGTAGAAATCGCTCACTAACATTGATTCGACATGTGGAAATCGGTAATTAACATTGATTCGACATGAAGAAATGATTAAATAACATTGTTTCGACATGTGGAAATCGCTACTTAGCATTGTTTCGACATGTGGAAATGGCTAATTAACATTGATTCGACATGTAGAAATGGCTAAATAACATTGATTCGACATGTAGAAATGGCTAATTAACATTGTTTCGACATGTGGAAATCGCTAATTAACATTGATTCGACATGTAGAAATGGCTAATTAACATTGTTGCGACATGTGGAAATGGCTAATTAACATTGTTTCGACATGAGTAAATGGATAAGTAACAATTTTGCAACATGTAGAAATCGCTATATTTAATTGTTTCGACATGTGGAAATGGCTAATTAACATTGTTTGGTCATGTAGAAATGGCTAATTAACATTGTTTCGACATGTAGAAATGGCTAATTAACATTGTTTCGACATGTAGAAATGGCTAACTAACATTGTTTCGACATGTAGAAATCGCTCACTAACATTGTTTCGACATGTGGAAATCGCTAATTAACATTGATTCGACATGTAGAAATGGCTAATTAACATTGTTTCGACATGTAGAAATGGCTAATTAACATTGTTTCGACATGTAGAAATCGCTCAATAACATTGATTCGACATGTGGAAATCGGTAATTAACATTGATTCGACATGTAGAAATGGCTAATTAACATTGTTTCGACATATGGAAATCGCTAATTAACATTGATTCGACATGTAGAAATCGCTAATTAACATTGTTTCGACATGTGGAAATGGCTAGTTAACACTGTATCGACCTGTGGAAATCGCTAAATA
>JABXNX010001708.1:0-11767 GCA_014843695.1 Archivesica marissinica | reverse complement strand
GCTGCTCTAGTGCCATTTAGCGCATAGCTGCATCATAAATAAAATAATGAAAAAGAAAATTATTTGTTTAATTGAACAACCAAATTATGTTTCACTGATGAACTTCGAAATTAGAGAACTGTTATTATTACTTGCTAGCCACTCGTGATAATAATGCTTTCAATGTTCATTCGGTGAAATATAATTCTATCATACACTGAAACAAACAAATAACCTCTATATATTCATTGTTGTTCAGAATCTTATTACCTGATCTTGTTAAAACCAATCCAAGAACTGACAATAAATTAACATTGCCCACGCCTGTCTGTTACTATCTCCTGAAGATTCCACAAATTTGTGTCTCGCTCACTTTAGTGGAAAGTGAGAATAAGTAGTCACCTTTCCGGTGGTGCTTCCACCGCCACCATTATTGCAAATAAATAAAAGAACCGTCAAATTTATTGCTTGCATACCATACTATTCCTAGGGCTTCTTCTTCTCTGTTAATGGCTAACAGTCAACAATTGAGCTATTATGGCCATGCGTGGGGGTTAGAAAAGTGAGCTACCAGGCCTCCTCAGCTACTATAATTCCACCAAAGGGACACTGGTAGTGTGATAAAAAAGGTGCAAAATTCTAACACCTTAAACCTTAAAAGCCCTTAAGCCTACAATATGTACATATACTAGAAGTGTGCAAAGAGAGGTTAGTAGTTGTTAAGAACAAGATAAAACAAGTGTGTTCTGTTATGGGTTCCCTGCCCTCCTAACATATCCAACCCCACAAGAGTGACTGAACTTGAATTTTGGCCAAAAAGAGTCTGATTTTAGAAATTATTTATACATCAAAAACACTCAAACATCATTTCACAAACGTCATCAATGGTATTGCTTTGAAGCTTCACATACACACACATACACTGGACATACACATTAGAGGACTAATTCTCAACAACCACAGTAAGGCTCCACCCTACCACTGCTCAACAACCACAGTAAGGCCCCACCCTACCACTGCTCAACAACCACAGTAAGGCCCCACCCTACCACTGCTCAACAACCACAGTAAGGCCCCACCCTACCACTGCTCAACAACCACAGTAAGGCCCCACCCTACCACTGCTCAGTGGTTGTGTGGTTGTACAACCACAGTAAGGCCCCACCCTACCACTGCTCAACAACCACAGTAAGGCCCCACCCTACCACTGCTCAACAACCACAGTAAGGCCCCACCTACCACTGCTCACAACCACAGTAAGGCCCCACCCTACCACTGCTCAACAACCACAGTAAGGCCCCACCCTACCACTGCTCAACAACCACAGTAAGGCCCCACACTACCACTGCTCAACAACCACAGTAAGGCCCCACCCTACCACTGCTCAACAACCACAGTAAGGCCCCACCCTACCACTGAATTTGAACTTTGGCAATTCGTTGGAAAGCATAAAAGATATTATGAACCAACACTTATGCAGTCAATCACGAATGGTCAGATACCCTTGGGGCCGTGGCCTAGTGGTAATATTTTGTCTTTGTCAAGTAGTCTATTTAGTGGATGGTTGATTGGCAAATATATACAGGATATTCCCATATATACATTGTATTCCACAAAAGGAGAGAATAGTTTAATTCACTCCCTTGTGTCTTGTGTTACAGGTTTAGTCACTCCCTTGTGTCTTGTGTTACAGGTTTAGTCACTCCCTTGTGTCTTGTGTTGCAGGTTTTGTCACTCCCTTGTGTTATTGGTTTAGTCACTCCCTTGTGTCTTGTGTTACGGGTTTAGTCACTCCCTTGTGTTACGGGTTTAGTCACTCCCTTGTGTCTTGTATTACAGGTTTAGTCACTCCCTTGTGTCTTGTGTTACAGGTTTAGTCACTCCCTTGTGTCTTGTGTTACAGGTTTAGTCACTCCCATGTGTCTTGTGTTACAGGTTTAGTCACTCTCTTGTGTCTTGTGTTATGGGTTTAGTCACTCCCTTGTGTCTTGTGTTACGGGTTTAGTCACTCCCTTGTGTCTTGTATTACAGGTTTAGTCACTCCCTTGTGTCTTGTGTTACAGGTATAGTCACTCCCTTGTGTCTTGTGTTATGGGTTTAGTCACTCCCTTGTGTCTTGTATTACAGGTTTAGTCACTCCCTTGTGTCTTGTGTCACGAGTTTAGTCACTCCCTTGTGTCTTGTGTCACGAGTTTAGTCACTCCCTTGTGTCTTGTGTTACAGGTTTAGTCACTCCCTTGTATCTTGTGTTACGGGTTTAGTCACTCCCTTGTGTCTTGTGTTACAGGTTTAGTCACTCCCTTGTGTCTTGTGTTACAGGTTTAGTCACTCCCTTGTATCTTGTGTTATGGGTTTAGTCACTCCCTTGTGTCTTGTATTACAGATTTAGTCACTCCCTTGTGTTACGGGTTTAGTCACTCCCTTGTGTCTTGTATTACACGTTTAGTCACTCCCTTGTGTCTTGTATTACACGTTTAGTCACTCCCTTGTGTCTTGTATTACACGTTTAGTCACTCCCTTGTATCTTGTATTACAGGTTTAGTCACTCCCTTGTGTCTTGTGTTATGGGTTTAGTCACTCCCTTGTGTCTTGTGTTATGGGTTTAGTCACTCCCTTGTGTCTTGTATTACAGGTTTAGTCACTCCCATGTGTCTTGTGTTACAGGTTTAGTCACTCCCTTGTGTCTTGTGTTACAGGTTTAGTCACTCCCTTGTATCTTGTGTTATGGGTTTAGTCACTCCCTTGTGTCTTGTATTACAGATTTAGTCACTCCCTTGTGTTACGGGTTTAGTCACTCCCTTGTGTCTTGTATTACACGTTTAGTCACTCCCTTGTGTCTTGTATTACACGTTTAGTCACTCCCTTGTGTCTTGTATTACACGTTTAGTCACTCCCTTGTATCTTGTATTACAGGTTTAGTCACTCCCTTGTGTCTTGTGTTATGGGTTTAGTCACTCCCTTGTGTCTTGTGTTATGGGTTTAGTCACTCCCTTGTGTCTTGTATTACAGGTTTAGTCACTCCCATGTGTCTTGTGTTACAGGTTTAGTCACTCCCTTGTGTCTTGTGTTACAGGTTTAGTCACTCCCTTGTATCTTGTGTTATGGGTTTAGTCACTCCCTTGTGTCTTGTATTACAGATTTAGTCACTCCCTTGTGTCTTGTGTTACGGGTTTAGTCACTCCCTTGTGTCTTGTGTTACGGGTTTAGTCACTCCCTTGTGTCTTGTATTACAGGTTTAGTCACTCCCTTGTGTCTTGTGTTACAGGTTTAGTCACTCCCTTGTGTCTTGTGTTACGGGTTAGTCACTCCTTGTGTCTTGTGTACGAGTTTAGTCACTCCCTTGTGTTACAGGTTTAGTCACTCCCTTGTATCTTGTGTTACGGGTTTAGTCACTCCCTTGTGTCTTGTGTTACAGGTTTAGTCACTCCCTTGTGTCTTGTGTTACGGGTTTAGTCACTCCCTTGTGTCTTGTGTTACAGGTTTAGTCACTCCCTTGTATCTTGTGTTACGGTTTAGTCACTCCCTTGTGTCTTGTATTACAGGTTTAGTCACTCCCTTGTGTTACGGTTTAGTCACTCCCTTGTGTCTTGTATTACACGTTTAGTCACTCCCTTGTGTATTGTGTTACGGGTTTAGTCACTCCCTTGTGTTTTGTGTTACGGGTTTAGTCACTCCCTTGTGTCTTTTGTTACAGGTTTAGTCACTCCCTTGTGTCTTGTATTACAGGTTTAGTCACTCCCTTGTGTCTTGTGTTACGGGTTTAGTCACTCCCTTGTGTCTTGTATTACAGGTTTAGTCACTCCCTTGTGTCTTGTGTTACGGGTTTAGTCACTCCCTTGTGTCTTGTGTTACAGGTTTAGTCACTCCCTTGTGTTTTGTGTTACTGGTTTAGTCACTCCCTTGTGTCTTGTGTTACAGGTTTAGTCACTCCCTTGTGTCTTGTATTACAGGTTTAGTCACTCCCTTGTGTCTTGTGTTATGGGTTTAGTCACTCCCTTGTGTCTTGTGTTATGGGTTTAGTCACTCCCTTGTGTCTTGTGTTATGGGTTTAGTCACTCCCTTGTGTCTTGTGTTACGGGTTTAGTCACTCCCTTGTGTCTTGTGTTACGGGTTTAGTCACTCCCTTGTGTCTTGTGTTACAGGTTTAGTCACTCCCTTGTGTCTTGTGTTACGGGTTTAGTCACTCCCTTGTGTTTATGGGTTTAGTCACTCCCTTGTGTCTTGTGTTACGGGTTTAGTCACTCCCTTGTGTCTTGTGTTACAGGTTTAGTCACTCCCTTGTGTTACGGGTTTAGTCACTCCCTTGTGTCTTGTATTACAGGTTTAGTCACTCCCTTGTGTCTTGTATTACACGTTTAGTCACTCCCTTGTGTCTTGTATTACAGGTTTAGTCACTCCCTTGTGTCTTGTGTTACGGGTTTAGTCACTCCCTTGTGTTATGGGTTTAGTCACTCCCTTGTGTCTTGTATTACAGGTTTAGTCACTCCCTTGTGTCTTGTATCACAGGTTTAGTCACTCCCTTGTGTCTTGTGTTACAGGTTTAGTCACTCCCTTGTGTCTTGTGTCACGAGTTTAGTCACTCCCGTGTGTCTTGTGTTACAGGTTTAGTCACTCCCTTGTGTATTGTATTACACGTTTAGTCACTCCCTTGTGTCTTGTATTACACGTTTAGTCACTCCCTTGTGTCTTGTATTACAGGTTTAGTCACTCCCTTGTGTCTTGTATTACACATTTAGTCACTCCCTTGTATCTTGTATTACAGGTTTAGTCACTCCCTTGTGTCTTGTGTTACGGGTTGAGTCACTCCCTTGTGTCTTGTGTTATGGGTTTAGTAACTCCCTTGTGTCTTGTGTTACAGGTTTAGTCACTCCCTTGTGTATTGTGTTACGGGTTTAGTCACTCCCTTGTGTCTTGTATTACGGGTTTAGTCACTCCCTTGTGTCTTGTGTTACGGGTTTAGTCACTCCCTTGTGTCTTGTATTATGGGTTTAGTCACTCCCTTGTGTTACGGGTTTAGTCACTCCCTTGTATTACAGGTTTAGTCACTCCCTTGTGTCTTGTGTTACAGGTTTAGTCACTCCCTTGTGTCTTGTGTTACAGGTTTAGTCACTCCCTTGTGTCTTGTGTTATGGGTTTAGTCACTCCCTTGTGTTACAGGTTTAGTCACTCCCTTGTGTCTTGTGTTACGGGTTTAGTCACTCCCTTGTGTCTTGTGTTACTGGTTTAGTCACTCCCTTGTGTCTTGTGTTACAGGTTTAGTCACTCCCTTGTGTTACGGGTTTAGTCACTCCCTTGTGTCTTGTATTACAGATTTAGTCACTCCCTTGTGTTACAGGTTTAGTCACTCCCTTGTGTTACGGGTTTAGTCACTCCCTTGTGTCTTGTGTTACACGTTTAGTCACTCCCTTGTGTCTTGTGTTACGGGTTTAGTCACTCCCTTGTGTCTTGTATTATGGGTTTAGTCACTCCCTTGTGTCTTGTATTACAGGTTTAGTCACTCCCTTGTGTCTTGTATTACACATTTAGTCACTCCCTTGTATCTTGTATTACAGGTTTAGTCACTCCCTTGTGTCTTGTGTTACGGGTTGAGTCACTCCCTTGTGTCTTGTGTTATGGGTTTAGTAACTCCCTTGTGTCTTGTGTTACAGGTTTAGTCACTCCCTTGTGTATTGTGTTACGGGTTTAGTCACTCCCTTGTGTCTTGTATTACGGGTTTAGTCACTCCCTTGTGTCTTGTGTTACGGGTTTAGTCACTCCCTTGTGTCTTGTATTATGGGTTTAGTCACTCCCTTGTGTTACGGGTTTAGTCACTCCCTTGTATTACAGGTTTAGTCACTCCCTTGTGTCTTGTGTTACAGGTTTAGTCACTCCCTTGTGTCTTGTGTTACAGGTTTAGTCACTCCCTTGTGTCTTGTGTTATGGGTTTAGTCACTCCCTTGTGTTACAGGTTTAGTCACTCCCTTGTGTCTTGTGTTACGGGTTTAGTCACTCCCTTGTGTCTTGTGTTACTGGTTTAGTCACTCCCTTGTGTCTTGTGTTACAGGTTTAGTCACTCCCTTGTGTTACGGGTTTAGTCACTCCCTTGTGTCTTGTATTACAGATTTAGTCACTCCCTTGTGTTACAGGTTTAGTCACTCCCTTGTGTTACGGGTTTAGTCACTCCCTTGTGTCTTGTGTTACACGTTTAGTCACTCCCTTGTGTCTTGTGTTACGGGTTTAGTCACTCCCTTGTGTCTTGTATTATGGGTTTAGTCACTCCCTTGTGTCTTGTATTACAGGTTTAGTCACTCCCTTGTGTCTTGTGTTACAGGTTTAGTCACTCCCTTGTGTCTTGTGTTACAGGTTTAGTCACTCCCTTGTGTATTGTGTTACAGGTTTAGTCACTCCCTTGTATCTTGTGTTACAGGTTTAGTCACTCCCTTGTGTATTGTGTTACAGGTTTAGTCACTCCCTTGTGTCTTGTATTACAGGTTTAGTCACTCCCTTGTGTTACGGGTTTAGTCACTCCCTTGTGTCTTGTATTACAGGTTTAGTCACTCCCTTGTGTTTGTGTACGGGTTTAGTCACTCCCTTGTGTCTTGTGTTACGGGTTTAGTCACTCCCTTGTGTCTTGTGTTACAGGTTTAGTCACTCCCTTGTGTCTTGTGTTACGGGTTTAGTCACTCCCTTGTGTCTTGTGTTACAGGTTTAGTCACTCCCTTGTGTCTTGTGTTACAGGTTTAGTCACTCCCTTGTGTATTGTGTTACAGGTTTAGTCACTCCCTTGTGTCTTGTGTTACGGGTTTAGTCACTCCCTTGTGTCTTGTGTTACGGGTTTAGTCACTCCCTTGTGTCTTGTGTTACGGGTTTAGTCACTCCCTTGTGTCTTGTGTTATGGGTTTAGTCACTCCCTTGTGTCTTGTGTTACGGGTTTAGTCACTCCCTTGTGTCTTGTATTACAGGTTTAGTCACTCCCTTGTGTATTGTGTTACGGGTTTAGTCACTCCCTTGTGTCTTGTGTTACAGGTTTAGTCACTCCCTTGTGTCTTGTGTTACAGGTTTAGTCACTCCCTTGTGTATTGTGTTACAGGTTTAGTCACTCCCTTGTGTCTTGTGTTACGGGTTTAGTCACTCCCTTGTGTCTTGTGTTACACGTTTAGTCACTCCCTTGTGTCTTGTGTTACGGGTTTAGTCACTCCCTTGTGTCTTGTGTTACTGGTTTAGTCACTCCCTTGTGTCTTGTGTTATGGGTTTAGTCACTCCCTTGTGTCTTGTGTTACGGGTTTAGTCACTCCCTTGTGTCTTGTATTACAGGTTTAGTCACTCCCAATTGTCTTGTGTTACGGGTTTAGTCACTCCCTTGTGTCTTGTGTTACTGGTTTAGTCACTCCCTTGTGTCTTGTGTTACAGGTTTAGTCACTCCCTTGTGTTACAGGTTTAGTCACTCCCTTGTGTCACGGGTTTAGTCACTCCCTTGTGTCTTGTGTTACGGGTTTAGTCACTCCCTTGTGTCATGTGTTACGGGTTTAGTCACTCCCTTGTGTCTTGTGTTATGGGTTTAGTCACTCCCTTGTGTCTTGTGTTACGGGTTTAGTCACTCCCTTGTGTCTTGTGTTACGGGTTTAGTCACTCCCTTGTGTTACGAGTTTAGTCACTCCCTTGTGTCTTGTGTTACGGGTTTAGTCACTCCCTTGTGTTACGGGTTTAGTCACTCCCTTGTGTCTTGTATTACAGGTTTAGTCACTCCCTTGTGTCTTGTGTTATGGGTTTAGTCACTCCCTTGTGTTACGGGTTTAGTCACTCCCTTGTGTCTTGTGTTACTGGTTTAGTCACTCCCTTGTGTCTTTTGTTACAGGTTTAGTCACTCCCTTGTGTTACGGGTTTAGTCACTCCCTTGTGTCTTGTATTACAGATTTAGTCACTCCCTTGTGTTACAGGTTTAGTCACTCCCTTGTGTCTTGTGTTACGGGTTAATCACTCCCTTGTGTCTTGTGTTACACGTTTAGTCACTCCCTTGTGTCTTGTGTTATGGGTTTAGTCACTCCCTTGTGTCTTGTATTATGGGTTTAGTCACTCCCTTGTATCTTGTATTACAGGTTTAGTCACTCCCTTGTGTCACAGGTTTAGTCACTCCCTTGTATTACGGGTTTAGTCACTCCCTTGTGTCTTGTATTACAGGTTTAGTCACTCCCTTGTATCTTGTGTTACAGGTTTAGTCACTCCCTTGTGTATTGTGTTACAGGTTTAGTCACTCCCTTGTGTCTTGTATTACAGGTTTAGTCACTCCATTGTGTTACGGGTTTAGTCACTCCCTTGTGTCTTGTATTACAGGTTTAGTCACTCCCTTGTGTTACGGGTTTAGTCACTCCCTTGTGTCTTGTGTTACGGGTTTAGTCACTCCCTTGTGTCTTGTGTTACAGGTTTAGTCACTCCCTTGTGTATTGTGTTACGGGTTTAGTCACTCCCTTGTGTCTTGTGTTACAGGTTTAGTCACTCCCTTGTGTCTTGTGTTACGGGTTTAGTCACTCCCTTGTGTCTTGTGTTATGGGTTTAGTCACTCCCTTGTGTCTTGTGTTACGGGTTTAGTCACTCCCTTGTGTCTTGTGTTACAGGTTTAGTCACTCCCTTGTGTATTGTGTTACGGGTTTAGTCACTCCCTTGTGTCTTGTGTTACAGGTTTAGTCACTCCCTTGTGTCTTGTGTTACAGGTTTAGTCACTCCCTTGTGTCTTGTGTTACAGGTTTAGTCACTCCCTTGTGTCTTGTGTTACGGGTTTAGTCACTCCCTTGTGTCTTGTGTTACAGGTTTAGTCACTCCCTTGTGTCTTGTGTTACGGGTTTAGTCACTCCCTTGTGTCTTGTGTTACGGGTTTAGTCACTCCCTTGTGTCTTGTGTTATGGGTTTAGTCACTCCCTTGTGTCTTGTGTTACGGGTTTAGTCACTCCCTTGTGTCTTGTGTTACAGGTTTAGTCACTCCCTTGTGTCTTGTGTTACGGGTTTAGTCACTCCCTTGTGTCTTGTGTTACTGGTTTAGTCATGTGTCTTGTGTTACAGGTTTAGTCACTCCCTTGTGTATTGTGTCACGGGTTTAGTCACTCCCTTGTGTCTTGTGTTACGGGTTTAGTCACTCCCTTGTGTCTTGTGTTACGGGTTTAGTCACTCCCTTGTGTCTTGTGTTATGGGTTTAGTCACTCCCTTGTGTCTTGTGTTACGGGTTTAGTCACTCCCTTGTGTCTTGTATTACGGGTTTAGTCACTCCCTTGTGTTACGAGTTTAGTCACTCCCTTGTGTCTTGTGTTACGGGTTTAGTCACTCCCTTGTTTAGGTTTAGTCACTCCCTTGTGTCTTGTATTACAGGTTTAGTCACTCCCTTGTGTCTTGTGTTACAGGTTATGGGGATTCTTCAGGAAGCCCCTCAGAAGATGGTCTCGTGTCTGATGCCCTGTTTGTGTACCGGTGGATCAGACAGCACAAAGGAGACTCTCCTATCTTCATATGGGGACACTCGCTGGGAACCGGGTAAGTTGTGTAGCCATTCTTTCTCTGCTTAGGAGCAGGGTAAAATACTTGTGGAAGGGTCCTCCGTTGTCAAGTAGTTAATATCACCCTCACTGGGAGTGTCAAATTCTTTCATGTGAGGAAGTATCCAGCTGGCTTGTGGAAGGTTTGTGGTTCTACCTGGATGCCCACCCATGCCTGAAGGACTGCTGTGAAGGGCACCAGGTGTGGTCAGTGGTTCTACCCAGGGTTTTCCACCAATAATAGCTGGAGAAAAATGGAAGATAAATGATACACAATCTAACTGATTTCATTTAACAACAGTTCAAACATTATAATTTGAAATCATAATTCTCCAAAATTAGACATTATAGGTACACATCTGTGTGTGTTATACGTTTATTTATCGTCGCTACCGGTTGCCCATATGAGCGATGCCTCCTGAAGAGATTAGTTATTTTAGATTTTGGAGGATAGTGCATGATACAGACAGAGACCCATTCCAGTCTCCTCTGGTTCTTTTACGTGCACGGTGTAAAGCACCGACACGAGACCTCGGTTTAACGTCCCATCTTCTTTCATCAAATTTACCCCATTCAAACTTAGAAGCCATCATTGAGATGTCGGGATCAAATCTCAATGTGAGAGCAACCTATGGTCCCTCACTGTCGGTGCCATCAGCCGTATAAACTTGATACGTTCACATAGATACTGTTTGGAGCCGGGTAAGTTGATACACTTATCTGCATTTAATTTCCACATTGCCTCTTCTCTCTCATTCATGGCGATGGAGTCCAAAAGGAATGAGGTCTCGAGCATGATTAATATAAGTTGAAAGAACTTGTTTCGCAATCGATCTAAAAAATAAATTTGTATTGGGTTGATACACTTGTGTCTGTTACATTAACTGATGTGGATTATGGTATACCTGACATTAAGTCAGTATCTAGTACTATCTACAGTAAAATGCCACATAGGTAATGGCAGTATTTATTTTATCATTTGTTCTACATATATATCATCATTTCACAGATGTTATCATTTAACTTAGCTTATTAACCCTTTCAACACTACAGGCCTCTAAATAGACTTACAAAAAGTGTAGATCCAGATGAGCTGGCTCGTCTCATCAGGATGTGTACTTTTTGCCAGTATTAATTATTACTATTTTTAGATCAAATTACCCATTTTGATAAATGAACTAATAATTGTTATTAATTGATTGGTCTAAAAATATCGTGTACCAGTCCATGTCAGTTACTTGGGTTTGAATGGGTTAAAGGCAGAATTGAATATAACAGTGCTTTGATAGTCTAATTGTGCTAAGTAGTCTTAAAATATTAATTTGTTCTATGTACACGTATGATGTAAAGCCGAATCTCAGCTTTATGTCAGTCATATATACCTATACATAATCAGAAATAACTTGGTATGTGTCAACCACAATCATCTAACACCTACACGGAACCTGACCCACTTAATTCAACAGATGAGATGGGTACAATGGTCGCCTGATTGGACAGGTGGGTTTTCTCCGGATACTCCGGTTTCCTCCCACATGAATGACCACATATACGCTTTCATCTGCTCCAATGAGATATAATATAAGTTGTTAGAACTTGCTTCGCAATCGTTGTAGAATAAATAAAAGTTTAAACTTTTAATTCAACAGTCCCGAACCCAGTACCATATAAACTCTTTCCCCCCATAGAATATGTCTTTGGAATGGCATCCTACTATGTACTGTCCAGCCTCAGCGTAAGCACTTTTGCTGAGTGGTTGACCACTGTACCACTTGTGTATAATTTAACCTTAAGGTGTGATGTTCCCTGACTAGCGCCTCTCAGACGTACTCGGTATTGACTTGGCATACTCGGTCAAGCCCCTAGCTGGGATGTAGTCACATTCCTCCTATAATGTCTAGTTCAGTAATTGATATTGGCTGTCCCCATTGATAGGTAATGCCTATCATTTCAATTAGTAATAGATTGATACATGTGTTATTAATGATAATATTTTTCTATGCTTTCAGAGTCACAACAAAATTAGCTAGACAAGTCTGTAGAAATGGTAAGTGAACCCAAATTGTTCCCCGGAGAGTGTGAACCCAACTTGTTCCCCGGAGAGTGTGAACCCAAATTGTTCCCCGGAGAGTGTGAACCCAAATTGTTCCCTGGAGAGTGTGAACCCAAATTGTTCCCTGGAGAGTGTGAACCCAAATTATTCCCTGGAGAGTGTGAACCCAAATTGTTCCCTGGAGAGTGTGAACCCAAATTGTTCCCCAGAGAGTGAACCCAACTTGTTCCCTGGA
>JABXNX010001707.1:0-11769 GCA_014843695.1 Archivesica marissinica | reverse complement strand
ACACATGTAACACTGTACATACACGTAGCAATCGACAACACATGTAACACTGTACATACACGTAGCAATCGGCAACACATGTAACACTGTACATACACGTAGCAATTGGCAACACATGTAACACTGTACATACACGTAGCAATCGGCAACACATGTAACTATGTACATACAAGTAACAATCGACAACACATGTAACACTGTACATACACGTAACAATCGGCAACACATGTAACACTGTACATACACGTAGCAATCGGCAACACATGTAACACTGTACATACACGTAACAATCGACAACACATGTAACACTGTACATACACGTAGCAACCAACACAACACACAACCGTAACAATCGGCAACAACTGTAACACTGTACATACACGTAGCAATCGGCAACAACTGTAACAATGTACATACACGTAGCAATCGGCAACAACTGTAACACTGTACATACACGTAGCAATCGACAACACATGTAACACTGTACATACACGTAGCAATCGACAACACATGTAACACTGTACATACACGTAGCAATCGGCAACACATGTAACACTGTACATACACGTAGCAACCGACAACACATGTAACACTGTACATACACGTAGCAATCGGCAACACATGTAACACTGTACATACACGTAACAATCGGCAACAACTGTAACACTGTACATACACGTAGCAATCGACAACACATGTAACACTGTACATACACGTAGCAATCGACAACACATGTAACACTGTACATACACGTAGCAATCGGCAACACATGTAACACTGTACATACACGTAGCAATCGACAACACATGTAACACTGTACATACACGTAGCAATCGGCAACACATGTAACACTGTACATACACGTAGCAATCGACAACACATGTAACACTGTACATACACGTAACAATCGGCAACAACTGTAACACTGTACATACACGTAGCAATCGACAACAACTGTAACACTGTACATACACGTAACAATCGACAACACATGTAACACTGTACATACACGTAACAATCGGCAACACATGTAACATGTACATACACGTAGCAATCGACAACACATGTAACACTGTACATACACGTAACAATCGGCAACAACTGTAACACTGTACATACACGTAGCAATCGGCAACAACTGTAACACTGTACATACACGTAGCAATCGACAACACATGTAACACTGTACATACACGTAACAATCGGCAACAACTGTAACACTGTACATACACGTAGCAATCGACAACAACTGTAACACTGTACATACACGTAACAATCGACAACACATGTAACACTGTACATACACGTAACAATCGACAACACATGTAACACTGTACATACACGTAACAATCGGCAACAAATGTAACAATGTACATACACGTAGCAATCGGCAACAACTGTAACACTGTACATACACGTAGCAATCGGCAACAACTGTAACACTGTACATACACGTAACAATCGACAACACATGTAACACTGTACATACACGTAACAATCGGCAACAAATGTAACAATGTACATACACGTAGCAATCGGCAACAACTGTAACACTGTACATACACGTAGCAATTGGCAACACATGTAACACTGTACATACACGTAGCAATCGGCAACACATGTAACACTGTATATACACGTAGCAATCGGCAACACATGTAACACTGTACATACACGTAGCAATCGACAACACATGTAACACTGTACATACACGTAACAATCGACAACACATGTAACACTGTACATACACGTAACAATCGGCAACAAATGTAACAATGTACATACACGTAGCAATCGGCAACAACTGTAACACTGTACATACACGTAGCAATTGGCAACACATGTAACACTGTACATACACGTAGCAATCGGCAACACATGTAACACTGTATATACACGTAGCAATCGGCAACACATGTAACACTGTACATACACGTAGCAATCGACAACACATGTAACACTGTACATACACGTAGCAATCGGCAACACATGTAACACTGTACATACACGTAGCAATCGGCAACACATGTAACACTGTACATACACGTAGCAATCGGCAACAAATGTAACACTGTACATACAGGTAGCAATCGGCAACACATGTAACACTGTACATACACGTAGCAATCGGCAACAAATGTAACACTGTACATACACGTAGCAATCGACAACAACTGTAACACTGTACATACACGTAGCAATCGGCAACACATGTAACACTATACATACACGTAGCAATCGACAACACATGTAACACTGTACATACACGTAACAATCGGCAACAACTGTAACACTGTACATACACGTAGCAATCGACAACAACTGTAACACTGTACATACACGTAACAATCGACAACACATGTAACACTGTACATACACGTAACAATCGGCAACACATGTAACAATGTACATACACGTAGCAATCGGCAACAACTGTAAAACTGTACATACACGTAGTAATCGGCAACAACTGTAACACTGTACATACACGTAACAATCGACAACACATGTAACACTGTACATACACGTAACAATCGGCAACAAATGTAACAATGTACATACACGTAGCAATCGGCAACAACTGTAACACTGTACATACACGTAGCAATCGGCAACACATGTAACACTGTACATACACGTAGCAATCGGCAACACATGTAACACTGTACATACACGTAGCAATCGACAACACATGTAACACTGTACATACACGTAGCAATCGGCAACACATGTAACACTCTACATACACGTAGCAATCGACAACACATGTAACACTGTACATACACGTAGCAGTCGGCAACACATGTAAAACTCTACATACACGTAATAATCGGCAACAAATGTAACACTGTACACACACGTAGCAATCGGCAACACATGTAACACTGTACATACACGAAACAATCACCAACACATGTAACACTGTACATACACGTAACAAGCGGCAACACATGTAACTATGTACATACACGTAACAATCGACAACAACTGTAACACTGTACATACACGTAGCAATCGGCAACACATGTAACAATGTACATACACGTATCAATCGGCAACACATGTAACACTGTACATACACGTAACAACCGACAACACATGTAACACTGTACATACACGTAGCAATCGGCAACAACACAACACACAACCAACACATGTAACACTGTACATACACGTAGCAATCGGCAACACATGTAACACTGTACATACACGTAACAATCGGCAACACATGTAACACTGTACATACACGTAGCAATCGGCAACACATGTAACACTGTACATACACGTAGCAATCGGCAACACATGTAACAATGTACATACACGTAACAATCGACAACACATGTAACACTGTACATACACGTAACAATCGGCAACACATGTAACACTGTACATACACGTAGCAATCGGCAACACATGTAACACTGTACATACACGTAGCAATCGGCAACACATGTAACACTGTACATACACGTAGCAATCGGCAACACATGTAACACTGTACATACACGTAACAATCGGCAACACATGTAACACTGTACATACACGTAGCAATCGGCAACACATGTAACAATGTACATACACGTAGCAATCGGCAACACATGTAACACTGTACATACACGTAGCAATCGACAACACATGTAACACTGTACATACACGTAGCAATCGACAACAAATGTAACACTGTATATACACGTAACAACGGCAACACATGTAACACTGTACATACACGTAAAATCGGCAACAACTGTAACACTGTACATACACGTAGCAATCGACAACACATGTAACACTGTACATACACGTAGCAATCGACAACAATGTAACACTGTATATACACGTAGCAATCGGCAACACATGTAACACTGTACATACACGTAGCAATCGGCAACACATGTAACACTGTACATACACGTAGCAATCGGCAACACATGTAACACTGTACATACACGTAGCAATCGGCAACACATGTAACACTGTACATACACGTAGCAATCGGCAACACATGTAACACTGTACATACACGTAGCAATCGGCAACACATGTAACACTGTACATACACGTAGCAATCGGCAACACATGTAACACTGTACATACACGTAGCAATCGGCAACACATGTAACACTGTACATACACGTAGCAATCGGCAACACATGTAACACTGTACATACACGTAGCAATCGGCAACACATGTAACACTGTACATACACGTAGCAATCGGCAACACATGTAACACTGTACATACACGTAGCAATCGGCAACACATGTAACACTGTACATACACGTAGCAATCGGCAACACATGTAACACTGTACATACACGTAGCAATCGGCAACACATGTAACACTGTACATACACGTAGCAATCGGCAACAAATGTAACACTGTACATACACGTAGCAATCGACAACAACTGTAACACTGTACATACACGTAGCAATCGGCAACACATGTAACACTATACATACACGTAGCAATCGACAACACATGTAACACTGTACATACACGTAACAATCGGCAACAACTGTAACACTGTACATACACGTAGCAATCGACAACAACTGTAACACTGTACATACACGTAACAATCGACAACACATGTAACACTGTACATACACGTAACAATCGACAACACATGTAACACTGTACATACACGTAACAATCGGCAACAAATGTAACAATGTACATACACGTAGCAATCGGCAACAACTGTAACACTGTACATACACGTAGCAATCGGCAACACATGTAACACTGTACATACACGTAGCAATCGGCAACACATGTAACACTGTACATACACGTAGCAATCGGCAACACATGTAACAATGTACATACACGTAGCAATCGACAACACATGTAACACTGTACATACACGTAACAATCGGCAACACATGTAACACTGTACATACACGTAGCAATCGGCAACACATGTAACACTGTACATACACGTAGCAATCGGCAACACATGTAACACTGTACATACACGTAGCAATCGGCAACACATGTAACACTGTACATACACGTAACAATCGGCAACACATGTAACACTGTACATACACGTAGCAATCGGCAACACATGTAACAATGTACATACACGTAGCAATCGGCAACAACTGTAACACTGTACATACACGTAGCAATCGACAACACATGTAACACTGTACATAAACGTAGCAAT
Organism: Archivesica marissinica; assembly: GCA_014843695.1. NCBI lineage: Eukaryota > Metazoa > Mollusca > Bivalvia > Venerida > Vesicomyidae > Archivesica > Archivesica marissinica. The sequence goes on along the minus strand of JABXNX010001707.1, from coordinate 6,591 downwards.
CGACAACAAATGTAACACTGTATATACACGTAACAAACGGCAACACATGTAACACTGTCTGTACATACACGTAACAATCGGCAACAACTGTAACACTGTACATACACGTAGCAATCGACAACACATGTAACACTGTACATACACGTAGCAATCGACAACAAATGTAACACTGTATATACACGTAGCAATCGGCAACACATGTAACACTGTATATACACGTAGCAATCGACAACACATGTAACACTGTACATACACGTAGCAATCGGCAACACATGTAACACTGTACATACACGTAGCAATCGGCAACACATGTAACACTGTATATACACGTAGCAATCGGCAACACATTTAACACTGTACATACACGTAGCAATCGGCAACACATGTAACACTGTACATACACGTAGCAATCGGCAACACATGTAACACTGTACATACACGTAGCAATCGGCAACACATGTAACACTGTACATACACGTAGCAATCGGCAACACATGTAACACTGTACATACACGTAGCAATCGGCAACACATGTAACACTGTACATACACGTAGCAATCGGCAACAAATGTAACACTGTACATACAGGTAGCAATCGGCAACACATGTAACACTGTACATACACGTAGCAATCGGCAACAAATGTAACACTGTACATACACGTAGCAATCGACAACAACTGTAACACTGTACATACACGTAGCAATCGGCAACACATGTAACACTATACATACACGTAGCAATCGACAACACATGTAACACTGTACATACACGTAACAATCGGCAACAACTGTAACACTGTACATACACGTAGCAATCGACAACAACTGTAACACTGTACATACACGTAACAATCGACAACACATGTAACACTGTACATACACGTAACAATCGACAACACATGTAACACTGTACATACACGTAACAATCGGCAACAAATGTAACAATGTACATACACGTAGCAATCGGCAACAACTGTAACACTGTACATACACGTAGCAATCGGCAACAACTGTAACACTGTACATACACGTAGCAATCGGCAACACATGTAACACTGTACATACACGTAGCAATCGACAACACATGTAACACTGTACATACACGTAGCAATCGGCAACACATGTAACACTGTACATACACGTAGCAATCGACAACACATGTAACACTGTACATACACGTAGCAATCGGCAACACATGTAACACTGTACATACACGTAACAATCGGCAACAAATGTAACACTGTACATACACGTAGCAATCGGCAACACATGTAACACTGTACATACACGTAGCAATCGGCAACACATGTAACACTGTACATACACGTAGCAATCGACAACACATGTAACACTGTACATACACGTAGCAATCGGCAACACATGTAACACTGTACATACACGTAACAATCGACAACAAATGTAACACTGTACATACACGTAGCAATCGGCAACACATGTAACAATGTACATACACGTATCAATCGGCAACACATGTAACACTGTACATACACGTAACAATCGACAACACATGTAACACTGTACATACACGTAGCAATCGGCAACACATGTAACACTGTACATACACGTAGCAATCGACAACAACTGTAACACTGTACATACACGTAGCAATCGGCAACACATGTAACACTATACATACACGTAGCAATCGACAACACATGTAACACTGTACATACACGTAACAATCGGCAACAACTGTAACACTGTACATACACGTAGCAATCGACAACAACTGTAACACTGTACATACACGTAACAATCGACAACACATGTAACACTGTACATACACGTAACAATCGGCAACAAATGTAACAATGTACATACACGTAGCAATCGGCAACAACTGTAAAACTGTACATACACGTAGTAATCGGCAACAACTGTAACACTGTACATACACGTAACAATCGACAACACATGTAACACTGTACATACACGTAACAATCGGCAACAAATGTAACAATGTACATACACGTAGCAATCGGCAACAACTGTAACACTGTACATACACGTAGCAATCGGCAACACATGTAACACTGTACATACACGTAGCAATCGGCAACACATGTAACACTGTACATACACGTAGCAATCGACAACACATGTAACACTGTACATACACGTAGCAATCGGCAACACATGTAACACTCTACATACACGTAGCAATCGACAACACATGTAACACTGTACATACACGTAGCAATCGGCAACACATGTAAAACTCTACATACACGTAATAATCGGCAACAAATGTAACACTGTACACACACGTAGCAATCGGCAACACATGTAACACTGTACATACACGAAACAATCACCAACACATGTAACACTGTACATACACGTAACAAGCGGCAACACATGTAACTATGTACATACACGTAACAATCGACAACAACTGTAACACTGTACATACACGTAGCAATCGGCAACACATGTAACAATGTACATACACGTATCAATCGGCAACACATGTAACACTGTACATACACGTAACAACCGACAACACATGTAACACTGTACATACACGTAGCAATCGGCAACAACTGTAACACTGTACATACACGTAGCAATCGGCAACACATGTAACACTGTACATACACGTAGCAATCGGCAACAACTGTAACACTGTACATACACGTAACAATCGGCAACACATGTAACACTGTACATACACGTAGCAATCGGCAACACATGTAACACTGTACATACACGTAGCAATCGGCAACACATGTAACTATGTACATACACGTAACAATCGGCAACACATGTAACACTGTACATACACGTAGCAATCGGCAACACATGTAACACTGTACATACACGTAACAATCGGCAACACATGTAACACTGTACATACACGTAGCAATCGGCAACACATGTAACAATGTACATACACGTAGCAATCGGCAACAACTGTAACACTGTACATACACGTAGCAATCGACAACACATGTAACACTGTACATACACGTAGCAATCGACAACACATGTAACACTGTACATAAACGTAGCAATCGACAACACATGTAACACTGTACATACACGTAGCAATCGACAACAAATGTAACACTGTATATACACGTAGCAATCGGCAACACATGTAACACTGTATATACACGTAGCAATCGACAACACATGTAACACTGTACATACACGTAGCAATCGGCAACACATGTAACACTGTACATACACGTAGCAATCGGCAACACATGTAACACTGTACATACACGTAGCAATCGGCAACACATGTAACACTGTACATACACGTAGCAATCGGCAACACATGTAACACTGTACATACACGTAGCAATCGGCAACACATGTAACACTGTACATACACGTAGCAATCGGCAACACATGTAACACTGTACATACACGTAGCAATCGACAACACATGTAACACTGTACATACACGTAGCAATCGGCAACACATGTAACACTGTACATACACGTAGCAATCGGCAACACATGTAACACTGTACATACACGTAGCAATCGGCAACACATGTAACACTGTACATACACGTAGCAATCGGCAACAAATGTAACACTGTACATACAGGTAGCAATCGGCAACACATGTAACACTGTACATACACGTAGCAATCGGCAACAAATGTAACACTGTACATACACGTAGCAATCGACAACAACTGTAACACTGTACATACACGTAGCAATCGGCAACACATGTAACACTATACATACACGTAGCAATCGACAACACATGTAACACTGTACATACACGTAACAATCGGCAACAACTGTAACACTGTACATACACGTAGCAATCGACAACAACTGTAACACTGTACATACACGTAACAATCGACAACACATGTAACACTGTACATACAGGTAACAATCGACAACACATGTAACACTGTACATACACGTAACAATCGGCAACAAATGTAACAATGTACATACACGTAGCAATCGGCAACAACTGTAACACTGTACATACACTTAGCAATCGGCAACAACTGTAACACTGTACATACACGTAGCAATCGGCAACACATGTAACACTGTACATACACGTAGCAATCGACAACACATGTAACACTGTACATACACGTAGCAATCGGCAACACATGTAACACTCTACATACACGTAGCAATCGACAACACATGTAACACTGTACACACACGTAGCAATCGGCAACACATGTAACACTGTACATACACGTAGCAATCGGCAACACATGTAACACTGTACATACACGAAACAATCACCAACACATGTAACACTGTACATACACGTAACAAGCGGCAACACATGTAACTATGTACATACACGTAACAATCGACAACAACTGTAACACTGTACATACACGTAGCAATCGGCAACACATGTAACAATGTACATACACGTATCAATCGGCAACACATGTAACACTGTACATACACGTAACAACCGACAACACATGTAACACTGTACATACACGTAGCAATCGGCAACACATGTAACACTGTACATACACGTAGCAATCGGCAACAACTGTAACACTGTACATAAACGTAGCAATCGGCAACACATGTAACACTGTACATACACGTAGCAATCGGCAACACATGTAACAATGTACATACACGTAGCAATCGGCAACACATGTAACTATGTACATACACGTAGCAATCGGCACCACATGTAACACTGTACATACACGTAGCAATCGGCAACAACTGTAACACTGTACATACACGTAGCAATCGGCAACACATGTAACACTGTACATACACGTAGCAATCGGCAACACATGTAACACTGTACATACACGTAGCAATCGGCAACACATGTAACTATGTACATACACGTAACAATCGACAACACATGTAACACTGTACATACACGTAGCAATCGGCAACACATGTAACAATGTACATACACGTAGCAATCGGCAACACATGTAACACTGTACATACACGTAGCAATCGGCAACAACTGTAACACTGTACATACACGTAACAATCGGCAACACATGTAACACTGTACATACACGTAGCAATCGGCAACACATGTAACACTGTACATACACGTAGCAATCGGCAACACATGTAACACTGTACATACAGGTAGCAATCGGCAACACATGTAACACTGTACATACACGTAACAATCGGCAACACATGTAACACTGTACATACACGTAGCAATCGGCAACACATGTAACAATGTACATACACGTAGCAATCGGCAACACATGTAACAATGTACATACACGTAGCAATCGGCAACACATGTAACAATGTACATACACGTAGCAATCGGCAACACATGTAACAATGTACATACACGTAACAATCGGCAACACATGTAACACTGTACATACACGTAACAATCGGCAACACATGTAACACTGTACATACACGTAGCAATCGGCAACACATGTAACACTGTACATACACGTAACAATCGACAACACATGTAACACTGTACATACACGTAGCAATCGGCAACACATGTAACAATGTACATACACGTAGCAATCGGCAACACATGTAACAATGTACATACACGTAGCAATCGGCAACACATGTAACAATGTACATACACGTAGCAATCGGCAACACATGTAACAATGTACATACACGTAGCAATCGGCAACACATGTAACAATGTACATACACGTAGCAATCGGCAACACATGTAACACTGTACATACACGTAGCAATCGGCAACACATGTAACAATGTACATACACGTAACAATCGGCAACACATGTAACACTGTACATACACGTAGCAATCGGCAACACATGTAACACTGTACATACACGTAGCAATCAGCAACACATGTAACACTGTACATACACGTAGCAATCGGCAACACATGTAGCAATGTACATACACGTAACAATCGGCAACACATGTAATACTGTACATACACGTAGCAATCGGCAACACATGTAACACTGTACATACACGTAGCAATCGGCAACACATTTAACACTGTACATACACGTAATAATCGGCAACACATGTAACACTGTACATACACGTAGCAATCGGCAACAACTGTAACACTCTATATACACGTAACAATCGGCAACACATGTAACATTGTACATACACGTAACAATCGGCAACACATGTAACACTGTATATACACGTAGCAATCGGCAACACATGTAACACTGTACATACACGTAGCAATCGGCAACACATGTAACACTGTACATACACGTAGCAATCGGCAACAACTGTAACACTGTACATACACGTAGCAATCGGCAACAACTGTAACACTGTACATACACGTAGCAATCGGCAACACATGTAACACTGTACATACACGTAGCAATCGGCAACACATGTAACACTGTACATACACGTAGCAATCGGCAACACATGTAACACTGTACATACACGTAGCAATCGGCAACACATGTAACACTGTACATACACGTAACAATCGGCAACACATGTAACACTGTACATACACGTAGCAATCGGCAACACATGTAACACTGTACATACACGTAGCAATCGGCAACACATGTAACACTGTACATACACGTAGCAATCGGCAACACATGTAACACTGTACATACACGTAGCAATC
>JABXNX010001706.1:0-50903 GCA_014843695.1 Archivesica marissinica | reverse complement strand
ATTACATGTATTATTGTTGTTATTACATGTATTGTTGTTATTACATGTATTATTGTTATTACATGTATTATTGTTGTTATTACATGTATTATTGTTGTTATTACATGTATTATTGTTATTATTACATGTATTATTGTTGTTATTACATGTATTATTGTTGTTATTATATGTATTATTGTTATTACATGTATTATTGTTGTTATTACATGTATTGTTGTTATTACATGTATTGTTGTTATTACATGTATTATTGTTATTATTACATGTATTGTTGTTGTTATTACATGTATTATTGTTGTTATTACATGTATTGTTGTTGTTATTACATGTATTGTTGTTGTTATTACATGTATTATTGTTATTACATGTATTGTTGTTATTACATGTATTGTTGTTATTACATGTATTATTGTTGTTATTACATGTATTGTTGTTATTACATTTATTATTGTTATTACATGTATTATTGTTGTTATTACATGTATTATTGTTGTTATTACATGTATTGTTGTTATTACATGTATTATTGTTGTTATTACATGTATTATTGTTATTACATGTATTATTGTTGTTATTACATGTATTGTTGTTGTTATTACATGTATTATTGTTGTTATTACATGTATTATTGTTGTTACATGTATTATTGTTGTTATTACATGTATTATTGTTGTTATTACATGTATTATTGTTGTTATTACATGTATTGTTGTTATTACATGTATTGTTGTTATTACATGTATTATTGTTGTTATTACATGTATTATTGTTGTTATTACATGTATTGTTGTTATTAGTGGTTTCTCTTGTGGTAGTACATGAAGTATCAATTATGTTGATAGTTTGAAACCGTACATAGAATTTCATTATATTCCAGAATGCATACATACCCAGCCCACCGGCCAAATCCAAACAATGGTGCCAAGTCAGACCACCAGTCCGAACCAAACAACTGTGTGCCAAACCAGAGCACCGTGCTAAGTCAGTGCACCATGCCGTCAAATCAGAGCACCGTACCAAAATACCAGTGCCCAGTATTGCCAAACCAGAGCAACGTGCCAAATTACCAGTGCCCAGTGTCGCCAAACCAGAGCAACGTGCCAAATTACCAGTGCCCAGTGTCGCCAAACCAGAGTACAGTACTAAAATACCAGTGCCCAGTGCTGCCAAACCAGTGTACCATGCTGCCAAACTAGAGCAACGTGCCAAAATACCAGTGCCCAGTGTCGCCAAACCAGAGTACAGTACTAAAATACCAGTGCCCAGTGCTGCCAAACCAGTGTACCATGCTGCCAAACTAGAGCAACGTGCCAAAATACCAGTGCCCAGTGTCACCAAACCAGAGTACAGTACAAAAATACCAGTGCCCAGTGCCGCCAAACCAGAGTACAGTACTAAAATACCAGTGCCCAGTGTCGCCAAACCAGAGTACAGTACGAAAATACCAGTGCCCAGTGCCGCCAAACCAGAGTACAGTACCAAATACCAGTGCCCAGTGCTGCCAAACCAGTGTACTATGCTGCCAAACTAGAGCAACATGCCAAAATACCAGTGTCCAGTGTCGCCAAACCAGAGTACAGTACCAAAATACCAGTGCCCAGTGTCGCCAAACCAGAGTACAGTACCAAAATACCAGTGCCCAGTGTCGCCAAACCAGAGTACAGTACCAAAATACCAGTGCCCAGTGTCGCCAAACCAGAGTACAGTACCAAAATACAAGTGCCCAGTGTCACCAAACCAGTGTACCATGCTGCCAAACCAGAGCACCGTGCCAAAATACCAGTGCCCAGTGTCGCCAAACCAGAGCAGCGTACCAAAATACCAGTGCCCAGTGCCGCCAAACCAGAGCATAGTGTCAAGCCAGTGCCAAACAATGCAGCTGTGCCCATCCAGCCCACCAAGCCAAGCCAGAGCAAAGCGACAATCCAGACGACAGTGCCAACAAGTACCAACCATTTCAAGCCTTGCCTACGCAAGCGGTGGAATTCTACAGCGATGATTAGCTCTATGACGAATGATACTGTGACGAATGTGACTGTGATGAATGTGACGACCCCACTGAAGGGCAGAAGCGGAAACAAGAGTAGTAAGTGTATTGTCTTGTTTTTGCTGTTTAATGTTATACATAACCCAGCGTGATATAGCCTGACCTGTGCTGATGCACCGTTAAACCAAATACTCACTCACTCACTACTACAGTCTATACAATATACTTAACCCGGTGCGATATAGCCTGACCTGTGCTGATGCATCGTTAAACCAAATACTCACTCACTGTTTAATGTTATCTTAACCCGGCACGATATAGCCTGACCTGTGCTGATGCATCATTAAACCAAATACTCACTGTTTAATGTTATACTTAACCCGGCACGATATAGCCTGACCTGTGCTGATGCACCGTTAAACCAAATACTCACTCACTCACTACTACAGTCTATACAATATACTTAACCCGGTGCGATATAGCCTGACCTGTGCTGATGCATCGTTAAACCAAATACTCACTCACTGTTTAATGTTATCTTAACCCGGCACGATATAGCCTGACCTGTGCTGATGCATCATTAAACCAAATACTCACTGTTTAATGTTATACTTAACCCGGCACGATATAGCCTGACCTGTGCTGATGCACCGTTAAACCAAATACTCACTCACTCACTCACTGTTTAATGTTATACTTAACCCGGCGCGATATAGCCTGACCTGTGCTGATGCACCGTTAAACCAAATACTCACTCACTCACTGTTTAATGTTATACTTAACCCGGCATGATATAGCCTGACCTGTGCTGATGCACCGTTAAACCAAATACTCACTCACTGTTTAATGTTATACTTAACCTGGCACGATATAGCCTGACCTGTGCTGATGCGCCGTTAAACCAAATACTCACTCACTCACTCACTGTTAAATGTTATACTTAACCCGGCACGATATAGCCTGACCTGTGCTGATGCATCGATAAACCAAATACTCACTCACTCACTGTATAATGTTATACTTAACCCGGCACGATATAGCCTGACCTGTGCTGATGCATCATTAAACCAAATACTCACTCACTCACTCACTGTTTAATGTTATCTTAACCCGGCACGATATAGCCTGACCCGTGCTGATGCATCATTAAACCAAATACTCACTCACTGTTTAATGTTATACTTAGCCCATACGCGATATATAGCCTAACCTGTGCTGATGCACCGTTAAACCAAATACTCACTCACTGTTTAATGTTATACTTAACCTGGCACGATATAGCCTGACCTGTGCTGATGCACCGTTAAACCAAATACTCACTCACTGTTTAATGTTATACTTAACCCGGCGCGATATAGCCTAACCTGTGCTGATGCATCGTTAAACCAAATACTCACTCACTTACTGTTTAATGTTATACTTAACCCGGCACGATATAGCCTGATCTGTGCTGATGCGCCGTTAAACCAAATACTCACTCACTCACTCACTGTTAAATGTTATACTTAACCCGGCACGATATAGCCTGATCTGTGCTGATGCGCCGTTAAACCAAATACTCACTCACTGCTTAATGTTATACTTAACCCAGCACGATATAGCCTGATCTGTGCTGATGCGCCGTTAAACCAAATACTCACTCACTGTTTAATGCTATACTTAACCTGGCGTGATATAGCCTGACCTGTGCTGATGCATCGATAAACCAAATACTCACTCACTCACTGTATAATGTTATACTTAACCCGGCACGATATAGCCTGACCTGTGCTGATGCATCATTAAACCAAATACTCACTCACTCACTGTTTAATGTTATCTTAACCCGGCACGATATAGCCTGACCCGTGCTGATGCATCATTAAACCAAATACTCACTCACTGTTTAATGTTATACTTAGCCCATACGCGATATAGCCTAACCTGTGCTGATGCACCGTTAAACCAAATACTCACTCACTGTTTAATGTTATACTTAACCCGGCACGATATAGCCTGACCTGTGCTGATGCGCCGTGAAACCAAATACTCACTCACTGTTTAATGTTATACTTAACCCGGCGCGATATAGCCTGACCTGTGCTGATGCATCGTTAAACCAAATACTCACTTACTGTTTAATGTTATACTTAACCCGGCGTGATATAGCCTGACCTGTGCTGATGCATCGTTAAACCAAATACTCACTCACTGTTTAATGTTATACTTAACCCGGCACGATATAGCCTGACCTGTGCTGATGCATCATTAAACCAAATACTCACTCCGTTAAACCAAATACTCACTCACTCACTCACTGTTTAATGTTATACTTAACCCGGCGCGATATAGCCTGACCTGTGCTGATGCATCGTTAAACCAAATACTCACTCACTTACTGTTTAATGTTGTACTTAACCCGGCACGATATAGCCTGACCTGTGCTGATGCATCATTAAACCAAATACTCACTCACTGTTTAATGTTATACTTAACCCGGCGCGATATAGCCTGACCTGTGCTGATGCATCGTTAAACCAAATACTCACTCACTCACTGTATAATGTTATACTTAACCCGGCACGATATAGCCTGACCTGTGCTGATGCGCCGTTAAACCAAATACTCACTCACTCACTGTTTAATGTTATCTTAACCCGGCACGATATAGCCTAACCTGTGCTGATGCATCATTAAACCAAATACTCACTCACTGTTTAATGTTATACTTAGCCCATACGCGATATAGCCTAACCTGTGCTGATGCACCGTTAAACCAAATACTCACTCACTGTTTAATGTTATACTTAACCCGGCACGATATAGCCTGACCTGTGCTGATGCGCCGTGAAACCAAATACTCACTCACTATTTAATGTTATACTTAACCTGGCGCGATATAGCCTGACCTGTGCTGATGCATCGTTAAACCAAATACTCACTCACTGTTTAATGTTATACTTAACCCGGCACGATATAGCCTGACCTGTGCTGATGCATCGTTAAACCAAATACTCACTCACTTACTGTTTAATGTTATACTTAACCCGGCACGATATAGCCTGACCTGTGCTGATGCATCGTTAAACCAAATACTCACTCACTGTTTAATGTTATACTTAACCCGGCACGATATAGCCTGATCTGTGCTGATGCATCGTTAAACCAAATACTCACTCACTCACTCACTCACTGTTAAATGTTATACTTAACCCGGCGCGATATAGCCTGACCTGTGCTGATGCACCGTTAAACCAAATACTCACTCACTCACTCACTCACTGCTTAATGTTATACTTAACCCAGCACGATATAGCCTGATCTGTGCTGATGCATCATTAAACCAAATACTCACTCACTTAATGTCGCATCAACAGCTTATCCACCAGGAAATAAAGTCCATGACATTGATTTAGGTTATCCACCAGAAAATAAAGTCCATGACATTGATTTAGGTTATCCACCAGGAAATAAAGTTCAGCAGTAAAGATACCTTCTATATTTCAGCTGCTGAGTTGTCTAGAGAAAATACTTTGTCGCCCATGAGCTGTTACAAGCGAAATGCATCTCCGGTGTGTATGCCGTCGACCAGCTATGGCAAAACGAAGCCACCAACCTCTTAACACCGGAAAGGTAAATACTTGTTCTCTGTCAACTTGGCAGTTTCTTGCAGAGTTTGGTGCACCATGTACTGTTTATCCGCTGGAGCCTGCCCAGGAAGGCGTTGGGTAAACTGCCCGCTGGCGATATATCCCAATAATGGTGCAAAACCCGAACAATGCATGTATTAGTGTATATACCTGTAGTGTTAATGAGATACTGACATTAAACAATGCATGTATTAGTGTATATACAGGTAGTGTTAATGAGATACTGACATTAAACAATGCATGTATTAGTGTATATACAGGTAGTGTTAATGAGATACTGACATTAAACAATGCATGTATTAGTGTATATACAGGTAGTGTTAATGAGATACTGACATTAAACAATGCATGTATTAGTGTATATACAGGTAGTGTTAATGAGATACTGACATTAAACAATGCATGTATTAGTGTATATACAGGTAGTGTTAATGAGATACTGACATTAAACAATGCATGTATTAGTGTATATACAGGTAGTGTTAATGAGATACTGACATTAAACAATGCATGTATTAGTGTATATACAGGTAGTGTTAATGAGATACTGACATTAAACAATGCATGTATTAGTGTATATACAGGTAGTGTTAATGAGATACTGACATTAAACAATGCATGTATTAGTGTATATACATGTATGGTCACATTATGATACACTATGAATATTCAACTTCTACAACTAAACAAATATTGTTTTCTTTTATGTAAAATATCAAAATGCTTTATAATTGAGAACATGAATATTTTATTTCTACAGATGCTGTCAGCAAAGCTCACATCTAGTGACGTATGCAAAAAGATTGATCGAGTTGACTACTTGATGAAGCGTTACACGGGCCCAGCTCCCAAGTGCCATACCATCCGTGAAAAGCTTAAACAACTCAACCGCAAGTAGAAGAGGTTTTATAAATAAAAAAAATCCAAAACAAAAAATTTCACAAAAATACAATAAATTTTTTATAAAAAATTCCAAAAAAAATAATGTTTAAATTTTTTTTCAAACAATTCAAATTTTTTTTTTCTTCAAACATACTTGTGTTTTTTTAATCTATCGTTTAATTGCAATATCCAATCATACATACTTGTGTTTTTTTAATCTATCGTTTAATTGCAATACCCAATCATACATACTCGTGTTTTAAATTTCATTTGGCAGAAAAATGTTTGCAAGCTAACCAACCATATATTTATTATCTTTCTTCTACATTTGGGTTAACAAAATATCAATTCAGTATAAAAGCTATTACCATAATTCTATTTTGGCAGACCAATTAATACTACCAATTAATACTACCAATTAATACTACCAATTAATACTACCAACTAATACGACTAATTAATACGACTAACTAATACAATGAAGTTCCCATTGTACATTTTGTAATTTAATACTAATCAATAAATCATTTATAAACTAAATTTAATACTAATCATTTATAAACTGTAATTTAATACTAATCATTTATAAACTGTAATTTAATACTAATCATTTATAAACTGTAATTTAATACTAATCATTTATAAACTGTAATTTAATACTAATCATTTATAAACTGTAATTTAATACTAATCATTTATAAACTATAATTTAATACTAATCATTTATAAACTATAATTTAATACTAATCATTTATAAACTGTAATTTAATACTAATCATTTATAAACTGTAATTTAATACTAATCATTTATCAACTGTAATTTAATACTAATCATTTATAAACTGTAATTTAATACTAATCATTTATCAACTGTAATTTAGGTAACCTCTGGCGTGATGTAAAAATCCGCAAGTTTAATACCGACTAATTTAGGTAACCTCTGGCGCGATGTAAAAATCCGCAAGTTTAATACCATCCAATCAACTGTAATTTAGGTAACCTCTGGCGTGATGTAAAAATCCGCAAGTTTAATACCGACTAATTTAGGTAACCTCTGGCGCGATGTAAAAATCCGCAAGTTTAATACCATCCAATCAACTGTAATTTAGGTAACCTCTGGCGTGATGTAAAAATCCGCAAGTTTAATACCATCCAATCAACTGTAATTTAGGTAACCTCTGGCGCGATGTAAAAATCCGCAAGTTTAATACCATTCAATCAACTGTAATTTAAATTTCTGGAACATTTTGATCAGATCTTAATTTTTTAGTATTAGTAATAATTGAAATTGAAAAAAAGTTATGTTGAATATTTGAATGACCATGAATAAAAATATATAACTATAGAAATTGGGTCGTATTATTCAATGAAATGTAACAACTTGAATTAATCACACTCGTTGGCTCGGGTGGCAGCATATTTGTGGGAGATAACCTACCTGTCCGATCTGGCGACCACCATACCATCTCTCATACTTCCCGGTCCAATGATCGAACCCGAGCTGCATTGGTGAGAAGCGAGCATGCTAAATTCAATGGTAAAAGATACGTTCATACCTGCCTAATAGAAGTGCCAGCTACAATCATTCCATCAGCATGACTGCGCACATCAATAGAATTACCCATTTTTAATATATAGATAGATTATATGTGCAGCTGTAGGTACATGTATAATTGCAATTTTCAGACCAACCATGTTATTAATTGGATTAAATTTTCTTCTGCCAAATCAAATTTATCACACATAGTCTTGATGCATCGCGGGTTTTCACTGGTGGTATGCGTCAACTTGGGTTTACATCAACGCGGGTCTTGTTTAAGACTAGGCACATTGAATTATTCGTTACCACATCAATGTGTCTTAGGGGATGGGTATTCGAGTCTTAAGGCAAAAGGCTAGGTACATAAACCTACACGCAATTCCACGGTTAATGTATCTTAGGCGATGTCACTAGCACCATTGATGTCCCGTCACTAGCACCATTGATGTCCCGTCACTAGCACCATTGATGTCACATTGCAGATGTCCCGTCACTAGCACCATTGATGTCCCGTCACTAGCACCACTGATGTCACATTGGAGATGTCCCGTCACTAGCACCATTGATGTCACATTGCAGATGTCCCGTCACTAGCACCATTGATGTCCCGTCACTAGCACCACTGATGTCACATTGGAGATGTCCCGTCACTAGCACCACTGATGTCACATTGGAGATGTCCCGTCACTAGCACCACTGATGTCACATTGGAGATGTCCCGTCACTAGCACCATTGATGTCACATTGGAGATGTCCCGTCACTAGCACCATTGATGTCCCGTCACTAGCACCATTGATGTCCCGTCACTAGCACCATTGATGTCCCGTCACTAGCACCACTGATGTCACATTGGAGATGTCCCGTCACTAGCACCATTGATATCCCGTCACTAGCACCATTGATGTCACATTGGAGATGTCTCATCACTAGCACCATTGATGTCTCGTCACTAGCAGCATTGATGTCCCGTCACTAGCACCATTGATGTCCCGTCACTAGCACCATTGATGTCACATTGGAGATGTCCCGTCACTAGCACCATTGATGTCACATTGGAGATGTCCCGTCACTAGCACCATTGATGTCACATTGGAGATGTCCCGTCACTAGCACCATTGATGTCCCGTCACTAGCACCATTGATGTCCCGTCACTAGCACCACTGATGTCACATTGGAGATGTCCCATCACTAGCACCATTGATGTCCCGTCACTAGCACCACTGATGTCACATTGGAGATGTCCCATCACTAGCACCATTGATGTCCCGTCACTAGCACCATTGATGTCCCGTCACTAGCACCATTGATGTCCCGTCACTAGCACCATTGATGTCACATTGGAGATGTCCCATCACTAGCACCATTGATGTCCCGTCACTAGCACCATTGATGTCACATTGGAGATGTCCCATCACTAGCACCATTGATGTCACATTGGAGATGTCCCATCACTAGCACCATTGATGTCCCGTCACTAGCACCATTGATGTCACATTGGAGATGTCCCATCACTAGCACCATTGATGTCACATTGGAGATGTCCCATCACTAGCACCACTGATGTCACATTGGAGATGTCCCATCACTAGCACCATTGATGTCCCGTCACTAGCACCATTGATGTCCCGTCACTAGCACCACTGATGTCACATTGGAGATGTTTTGTTTCTTTCCTTATCTGTGATGACACAGAATTGTAAATCTTGGCTATATCGTTACTTGACACAGAATTGTAAATCTTGGCTATATCGTTACTCGACACTGAATTGTAAATCTTGGCTATATCGTTACTTGACACTGAATTGTAAATGTTGGCTATATCGTTACTTGACACAGAATTGTAAATGTTGGCTATATCGTTACTTGACACTGAATTGTAAATCTTGGCTATATCATTACTCGACACTGAATTGTAAATCTTGGCTATATCGTTACTTGACACAGAATTGTAAATCTTGGCTATATCGTTACTTGACACAGAATTGTAAATCTTGGCTATATCGTTACTCGACACTGAATTGTAAATCTTGGCTATATCGTTACTTGACACAGAATTGTAAATGTTGGCTATATCGTTACTTGACACTGAATTGTAAATCTTGGCTATATCGTTACTTGACACAGAATTGTAAATCTTGGCTATATCGTTACTCGACACTGAATTGTAAATCTTGGCTATATCGTTACTTGACACAGAATTGTAAATCTTGGCTATATCGTTACTCGACACTGAATTGTAAATCTTGGCTATATCGTTACTCGACACTGAATTGTAAATCTTGGCTATATCGTTACTCGACACTGAATTGTAAATCTTGGCTATATCGTTACTCGACACTGAATTGTAAATCTTGGTAAAATCGTTACTTGACACTGAATTGTAAATCTTGGTAAAATCATTACTTGACAGAACACTAATAACGGATATGTTGGGAGCACTTTTTGATTGCATAATATATTAAAATGACTGAAAATGTTACAGCTCTTCTTGTATTTTACATTTGTTGTATCGTATTAACAGATATTAATATCTGGAATAGTTTATACCATCTTAGTTGTGGCTACAAGTCATCTATCTGGTACAGTTTATACCATCTTAGTTGTGGCTACAAGTCATCTATCTGGTACAGTTTATACCATCTTAGTTGTGGCTACAAGTCATATCTGGTACAGTTTATACCATCTTAGTTGTACCTACAAGTCATATCTGGTACAGTTTATACCATCTTAGTTGTGGCTACAAGTCATATCTGGTACAGTTTATACCATCTTAGTTGTGGCTACAAGTCATCTATCTGGTACAGTTTATACCATCTTAGTTGTGGCTACAAGTCATATATCTGGGATAGTTTATACCATCTTAGTTGTGGCTACAAGTCTATTATCTGGTACAGTTTATACCATCTTAGTTGTGGCTACAAGTCTATTATCAGGTACAGTTTATACCATCTTAGTTGTGGCTACAGGTCATATATCAGGTACAGTTTATACCATCTTAGTTGTGGCTACAAGTCATATCTGGTACCGTTTATACCATCTTAGTTGTGGCTACAAGTCATCTATCTGGTACAGTTTATACCATCTTAGTTGTGGCTACAAGTCATATATCTGGGATAGTTTATACCATCTTAGTTGTGGCTACAAGTCTATTATCTGGTACAGTTTATACCATCTTAGTTGTGGCTACAAGTCTATTATCAGGTACAGTTTATACCATCTTAGTTGTGGCTACAGGTCATATATCAGGTACAGTTTATACCATCTTAGTTGTGGCTACAAGTCATATCTGGTACCGTTTATACCATCTTAGTTGTGGCTACAGGTCATATATCTGGTACCGTTTATACCATCTTAGTTGTGGCTACAAGTCATCTATCTGGTACAGTTTATAGCATCTTAGTTGTGGCTACAGGTCATATATCTGGTACAGTTTATACCATCTTAGGTGTGGTTACAAGTCATCTATCTGGTACAGTTTATACCATCTTAGTTGTGGCTACAAGTCATATCAGGTACAGTTTATACCATCTTAGTTGTGGCTACAAGTCATCTATCTGGTACAGTTTATACCATCTTAGTTGTACCTACAAGTCATATCAGGTACAGTTTATACCATCTTAGTTGTACCTACAAGTCATATCAGGTACAGTTTATACCATCTTAGTTGTGGCTACAAGTCATATCTGGTACAGTTTATACCATCTTAGTTGTGGCTACAAGTCATATCTGGTACAGTTTATACCATCTTAGTTGTACCTACAAGTCATATCTGGTACAGTTTATACCATCTTAGTTGTGGCTACAAGTCATATCTGGTACAGTTTATACCATCTTAGTTGTGGCTACAAGTCATCTATCTGGTACAGTTTATACCATCTTAGTTGTGGCTACAAGTCATATATCTGGGATAGTTTATACCATCTTAGTTGTGGCTACAAGTCTATTATCTGGTACAGTTTATACCATCTTAGTTGTGGCTACAAGTCTATTATCAGGTACAGTTTATACCATCTTAGTTGTGGCTACAGGTCATATATCAGGTACAGTTTATACCATCTTAGTTGTGGCTACAAGTCATATCTGGTACCGTTTATACCATCTTAGTTGTGGCTACAAGTCATCTATCTGGTACAGTTTATACCATCTTAGTTGTGGCTACAAGTCATATATCTGGGATAGTTTATACCATCTTAGTTGTGGCTACAAGTCTATTATCTGGTACAGTTTATACCATCTTAGTTGTGGCTACAAGTCTATTATCAGGTACAGTTTATACCATCTTAGTTGTGGCTACAGGTCATATATCAGGTACAGTTTATACCATCTTAGTTGTGGCTACAAGTCATATCTGGTACCGTTTATACCATCTTAGTTGTGGCTACAGGTCATATATCTGGTACCGTTTATACCATCTTAGTTGTGGCTACAAGTCATCTATCTGGTACAGTTTATAGCATCTTAGTTGTGGCTACAGGTCATATATCTGGTACAGTTTATACCATCTTAGGTGTGGTTACAAGTCATCTATCTGGTACAGTTTATACCATCTTAGTTGTGGCTACAAGTCATATCTGGTACAGTTTAATAAACTGTATAAACTTTATACCATCTTAGTTGTGGCTACAAATCGTATATCTGGAATAATGCGAATGCCTGTAGCTTCGAGTGCGTGTGTCAGCTGCATATCATTAGTTGAAACCCTCGTGTGAAATTGTATGCAATCAGGGCACGTAAGTTCATCGAAGGAAATGCATAACAATGTAAATAATACTGAAGAAAGCGTAACCTATAACTGGTACTATGATTGTTAAGCTATTTAGTTTATACACATTTATTTTAGCTTCATTGCGAAACAAGTTCTTACAACTTATATTAATCACTCTCGAGACCTCATTCCTGATGGAATTCATCGCCACGAGGGAGAGAGAAGAGGCAACATGGAATTTAAATGCCTTGCCTAAGGGCACAATCGTAACGGCTCCAGTGGGGCTCGAACTCCGAACCTGAAGTGAACGCGCATCCACTGCGCTATCACGACCTACCGGTATGTCATTTGAGATCTTTAGGAATGTTCCATGTTGGCATTTGCGGGATTCTTGAGAATTGGTGAGTCAATAAATTTAAAAAACACTGACATTGAATTTAAGGAAACACACATTAAGTTGAATATTAATAGGACGAGCAAAGATCAATGTAATGCTGGTCAGACAGTTAATATTGTAAAAAACTGAAAAACTAGCGTGTCCCTTTAACGTTTTGAAATTATACATGGATAGGACTGGTCTAAATAATCCAAATGAAAGCTCTATTTTCAACGTGTTTAAAGCGACACTACATCGGTGAAAACGCAAATGTCTGCAGAATGTAATTTGTAGGGATGTCAACGAGTAGTGATTTTGGTACTAGAGTACTCGGAAAGGTATTCGATCGAGTACTCGGTTACCGTGGATTGTGCTTCTTGTCTCGTCAATCAGATTGGTCCTGCTTTTAATCAATTCATTACTTTGATGTGTCGTTTGTTTCAGGAGTCGTAGACGCAGTGGTTATAGGCACATGTTTATCTGTCAATCCTGGCACCATCTGATTATGTCTAATATCCCCTAATATACATGTACGCAACGGATTAACAGAACGATTTCAACGATCTCATTTTTATTTTTGTAATAATTTGCATCAAACTTACGCTTCCCAATTAAGTTGAATCAACACCTTAATTATTCGGTGACTGTGGCCGGCTCTGTGTGATATACAGGTATTGTTAATCACCATGACACGCTGTATATTGCATTGTTTGGTACAGCGGAAGTTTCGCTAATCCCACTGATCACGATTTGTTCACAGGCAACCTCCGTATTTGCGCAAAATTAAGATTTGTTGATTTTATTTTTTCGAACTGAGAACTCGATTATCTGAAAAGTATTCGATACTCGGACGTTCGATCGAGTACTCGTTGACATCCCTAGTAATTTGCTATTATATGGTATAATTTTATTCCCAAATTTTTGCCTCAAAAACTGAGTATTTCAACTAATAAACAAACGTCGTATACGCGGTTTGTTGACATAGCAAAATAATGTAAATATGGTCGACATTCATGCATAATACAACGCGTTCATTTTGAATAACACGAGATATGGTACATATTTACCGTGATATCTCACATGTGTGCCTATGCATATTTATTTAGTTTAAACAATATTTGTAGACCATTCTTAGTTAAATTATCTCTAATCGAAGGAATCGCGTGTTTAGTTTTGACCCCAATGACAAACATACGTCAATTCAGGAGCGCGGATGACCGTTATATGAAAATCTACTTTCACTTTTGAAAGTTTGTATACCACAAAAACACCGTTTATTGATTAAAATGTAGTGTTCGAATGTACTCAGAAGAATTTGTAGTAGCTACCCAGTATGCATATTTATACGTGAAAAAAATGCATTTTATTTGCTTTTTGCAATGTAATAGTCGCTTTAACTCTAGCACAAATAATAAAGATTATAAGCCGAGACAGACTGGGAATTTTAGTCTTATACTGTAATGTGTTAATAAGGGAACAAATTGGAAGAGGCAGTCGTGATAGCGTAGTGGATGCGCGTTCGCTTCAGGTGCGAAAGGTCCGGAGTTCGAGCCCCGCTGGAGCTGTTACGATTGGCCCCTTAGGCAAGGCATTTAAATTCCACGTTGCCTATTCTCTCTCCCTCGTGGCGATGGATTCTGTCAGGAATGAGGTTACGAGAGTGATTAACCCTTTCAACCCCACAGGCCTCTAAATAGGCTTATGAAAAGTGTAGATCCAGATGAGCCGTCTCATCAGGATCTGCACTTTTTTGCCACTAATAATTATTACTATTTTTAGATAAAATTACCCATTTTGATAAATGAACTGGTCCAAAGGTAATTTTCTTATTAATTTATTGGTCTAAAAATAGCATGCACCAATCCATGTCAGTTACTTGGGGTTGGAAGAGTTAATATAAGTTGTAAGAACTTGTTACGCAATCGAGCTAAAATAAATTTGTATAAACTAAGAGTATATGTCATTATATACAAAATAATTCTTTTGTTGTGGTTTGAACATCTTTATTATGTCAAAACATAGATAATATAGATTTATTATTATATTTCTGGTTTTACGCCTGCATCAGCATCATTTTGGGCTATATCGCCGGCGGGCAGTTTACCTAACAACACCTTTCCTGGGCAGGCTCCAGCGGTTAACCAGTACTTGGGTGCACCAATCTCCGTAAGAAACTGCCAACTTTTTCATATAAATGAAACACGGTCTGAGCGGGGCTCGAACCCTTGACGGTCTGAGCGGGGCTCGAACCCTTGACGGTCTGAGCGGGGGAATATAGATTTAGTAATCATGTTTTATTATATGCACATCATAAATCCTCCACAAACACACGTGGTGTACAAGATCTTCTATCACATCGGATGTTTTCAGAATCTGTATCATTGCTGTAGCCAGACTACTTTTCTCGCGTTTAAACAAAGTGAAAAATATACATAATAACATAATGATTGTAAATAAATAATGCGTAACAGACAGACGGACGGTCTGTAGTCCAGTGGTAACACGCTGGACTGGTAATCCAGGGATCGCAGGATCGATCCCCCATCTGACCCTAATAAAATTAACAGTCTTTCAGATGGGACTTTAAACCGAGGTCTCGTGTCAGTGCTTTACACCATGCACGTAAAAGAACCAGAGGAGACTCTGGAATGGGTCTCTGTCTGTATCATTGCACTATCCTCCAAAACTCTAAAATGAATACTAGTAATCTCTTCAGGAGGCGTCGCTCATATGGGCAACCGGTAGTGACGATAAATAAACGTACTTGACAATAGATCTATTGTTCTCCTAGCCACATAAAGTACCCATTAGTGAATGATTAGTGTGCGAGGACGAAGAGTCAGACGACAAGGGTAAATTCAATCTGTCTCCCATGTCTCCTAATTCAATCTGTCTCCCATGTCTCCTAATTCAACCTGTCTCCTAATTCAATCTGTCTCCCATGTCTCCTAATTCAATCTGTCTCCCATGTCTCCTAATTCAACCTGTCTCCTAATTCAATATGTCTCCCATGTCTCCTAATTCAATCTGTCTCCCATGTCTCCTAATTCAATCTATCTCCCATGTCTCCTAATTCAATCTGTCTCCCATGTCTCCTAATTCAATCTGTCTCCCATGTCTCCTAATTCAATATGTCTCCCATGTCTCCTAATTCAATCTGTCTCCCATGTCTCCTAATTCAATCTATCTCCCATGTCTCCTAATTCAATCTGTCTCCCATGTCTCCTAATTCAATCTGTCTCCCATGTCTCCTAATTCAATATGTCTCCCATGTCTCCTAATTCAATCTGTCTCCCATGTCTCCTAATTCAATCTATCTCCCATGTCTCCTAATTCAATCTGTCTCCCATGTCTCCTAATTCAATCTGTCTCCCATGTCTCCTAATTCAATATGTCTCCCATGTCTCCTAATTCAATCTGTCTCCCATGTCTCCTAATTCAATCTATCTCCCATGTCTCCTAATTCAATCTGTCTCCCATGTCTCCTAATTCAATCTGTCTCCCATGTCTCCTAATTCAATATGTCTCCCATGTCTCCTAATTCAATCTGTCTCCCATGTCTCCTAATTCAATCTATCTCCCATGTCTCCTAATTCAATCTGTCTCCCATGTCTCCTAATTCAATCTGTCTCCCATGTCTCCTAATTCAATATGTCTCCATGTCTCCTAATTCAATCTGTCTCCCATGTCTCCTAATTCAATCTATCTCCCATGTCTCCTAATTCAATATGTCTCCCATGTCTCCTAATTCAATCCATCTCCCATGTCTCCTAATTCAATCTGTCTCCCATGTCTCCTAATTCAACCTGTCTCCTAATTCAATATGTCTCCCATGTCTCCTAATTCAATCTGTCTCCCATGTTTCCTAATTCAATCTGTCTCCCATGTTTCCTAATTCAATCTGTCTCCTAATTCAATCTGTTTCCCCTGTCTCCTAATTCAATCTGTCTCCCATGTCTCCTAATTCAATCTGTCTCCCATGTCTCCTAATTCAATCTGTCTCCCATGTCTCCTAATTCAATCTGTCTCCCATGTCTCCTAATTCATCCTAATTCAATCTGTCTCACCTGTCTCCTAATTCAATCTGTCTCCCATGTCTCCTAATTCAATCTGTCTCCCATGTCTCCTAACTCCCATGTCTCCTAATTCAATCTGTCTCCCATGTCTCCTAATGTGATATATTGTGTGTGCTGTATAATTGGGTATAAACAGTCATGTAGGCAATGTCCTAGGCTATACAGTCTCAAGTTGCAAGGCAATGTCCTAGGCTATACAGTCTCAAGCTGCAAGACAATGTCCTAGTCTCAAGCTGCAAGGCAATGTCCTAGGCTGTACAGTCTCAAGCTGCAAGGCAATGTCCTAGTCTCAAGCTACAAGGCAATGTCCTAGGCTATACAGTCTCAAGCTGCAAGGCAATGTCCTAGGCTGTACAGTCTCAAGCTGCAAGGCAATGTCCTAGGCTGTACAGTCTCAAGCTGCGAGGCAATGTCCTAGGCTATACAGTCTCAAGCTGCAAGACAATGTCCTAGGCTATACAGTCTCAAGCTGCAAGGCAATGTCCTAGGCTGTACAGTCTCAAGCTGCAAGGCAATGTCCTAGGCTGTACAGTCTCAAGCTGCAAGGCAATGTCCTAGGCTGTACAGTCTCAAGCTGCAAGACAATGTCCTAGGCTGTACAGACTCAAGCTGCAAGGCAATGTCCTAGGCTGTACAGTCTCAAGCTGCAAGGCAATGTCCTAGGCTGTACAGTCTCAAGCTGCAAGGCAATGTCCTAGGCTGTACAGTCTCAAGCTGCAAGGCAATGTCCTAGGCTGTACAGTCTCAAGCTGCAAGGCAATGTCCTAGGCTGTACAGTCTCAAGCTGCAAGGCAATGTCCTAGGCTGTACAGTCTCAAGCTGCAAGTCAATGTCCTAGGCTACACAGTCTCAAGCTGCAAGGCAATGTCCTAGGCTGTACAGTCTCAAGCTGCAAGGCAATGTCCTAGGCTGTACAGTCTCAAGCTGCAAGGCAATGTCCTAGGCTGTACAGCCTCAAGCTGCAAGGCAATGTCCTAGGCTATACAGTCTCAAGCTGCAAGGCAATGTCCTAGGCTATACAGTCTCAAGCTGCAAGGCAATGTCCTAGGTACAGTCTCAAGCTGCAAGGCAATGTCCTAGTCTCAAGATGTGAGGAAATGTCCTAGGCTGTACAGTCTCAAGCTGCAAGGCAATGTCCTAGGCTGTACAGTCTCAAGCTGCAAGGCAATGTCCTAGGCTGTACAGTCTCAAGCTGCAAGGCAATGTCCTAGGCTGTACAGTCTCAAGCTGCAAGGCAATGTCCTAGGCTGTACAGTCTCAAGCTGCAAGTCAATGTCCTAGGCTACACAGTCTCAAGCTGCAAGGCAATGTCCTAGGCTGTACAGTCTCAAGCTGCAAGGCAATGTCCTAGGCTGTACAGTCTCAAGCTGCAAGGCAATGTCCTAGGCTGTACAGCCTCAAGCTGCAAGGCAATGTCCTAGGCTATACAGTCTCAAGCTGCAAGGCAATGTCCTAGGTACAGTCTCAAGCTGCAAGGCAATGTCCTAGTCTCAAGCTGTGAGGAAATGTCCTAGGCTATACAGTCTCAATCTGCAAGGCAATGTCCTAGGCTACACAGTCTCAAGCTGCAAGACAATGTCCTAGGCTGTACAGTCTCAAGCTGCAAGGCAATGTCCTAGGCTATACAGTCTCAAGCTGCAAGGCAATGTCCTAGGCTGTACAGTCTCAAGCTGCAAGGCAATGCCTAGGCTGTACAGTCTCAAGCTGCAAGGCAATGTCCTAGGCTATACAGTCTCAAGCTGCAAGGCAATGTCCTAGGTACAGTCTCAAGCTGCAAGGCAATGTCCTAGTCTCAAGCTGTGAGGAAATGTCCTAGGCTATACAGTCTCAATCTGCAAGGCAATGTCCTAGGCTACACAGTCTCAAGCTGCAAGACAATGTCCTAGGCTGTACAGTCTCAAGCTGCAAGGCAATGTCCTAGGCTATACAGTCTCAAGCTGCAAGGCAATGTCCTAGGCTGTACAGTCTCAAGCTGCAAGGCAATGCCTAGGCTGTACAGTCTCAAGCTGCAAGGCAATGTCCTAGGATGTACAGTCTCAAGCTGCAAGGCAATGTCCTAGGCTGTACAGTCTCAAGCTGCGAGGCAATGTCCTAGGCTATACAGTCTCAAGCTGCAAGGCAATGTCCTAGGCTGTACAGTCTCAAGCTGCAAGGCAATGTCCTAGGCTATACAGTCTCAAGCTGCAAGGCAATGTCCTAGGCTGTACAGTCTCAAGCTGCAAGGCAATGTCCTAGGCTATACAGTCTCAAGTTGCAAGGCAATGTCCTAGGCTGTACAGTCTCAAGCTGCAAGACAATGTCCTAGACTATACAGTCTCAAGCTGCAAGGCAATGTCCTAGGCTGTACAGTCTCAAGCTGCAAGGCAATTTCCTAGGCTGTACAGTGTCAAGCTGCAAGGCAATGTCCTAGACTATGCAGTCTCAAGCTGCAAACTGGCAGAAATGAGACTGCTAAGGGAGACTACTTACAGTACATGTATTTCTCCCAAGTCAATTTTACTTCATGTTCTCTGTGTGTCTCGAGGTCCAACTTTGAATCCATGACTAAATAATTTTAACGAGATCAAATCAGAACCCAGATGTAATCATAAATTGTGGGCAAAATCATCACAACGTCCACCATAATGTGAACCCAGTCTGTACAAGCAAGGAAACAATTCGGAACGTGAACAGATGAGGAAAAATAAAATTTCCAAAATTTGCGTCTGTTAATTCGAACAACTCGCACAGCACAGTTCTTCAGCATCACCATGTTTCATGTCAAATATTTCCAAACCAGGAACATGATTATGCAGGTCGCAATCATGCCTGCATACAGAATGTACTTATCCTGTGTTGACCGTCTTTCTATAAATCTCATAACAGTGTTTGACAGTCCAAGCGTAGTAGCTAAATCCAAAACTTTCTTACGTGCATTTTTCAACGTAAATCGCTGGTCTTTTAGGTTTGTTAAAATACTTGATCCATGTCCCAATAGGTTATCCATCTCCCGATTGACATCGTTAAGTTTGGTGTTATGCTGTAGTGCGGCATCTATAGCTATGGTGGTATCGGCATCGTTACGTTCAAATCTACGGGTGAGCAGAGCTTCTCTATTTCTCTGCTCTTCTTCTTTTTGATATCTGAAACAAATGCACGCACATTTTGTGAAATGGCTAGAGTACCCATGCATGAAATGGCTAGAGTACCCATGCATGAAATGGCTAGAGTACCCATGCATGAAATGGCTAGAGTAGCCATGCATGAAATGGCTAGAGTACCCATGCATGAAATGGCTAGAGTACCCATGCATGAAATGGCTAGAGTACCCATGCATGAAATGGCTAGAGTAGCCATGCATGAAATGGCTAGAGTACCCATGCATGAAATGGCTAGAGTACCCATGCATGAAATGGCTAGAGTACCCATGCATGAAATGGCTAGAGTAGCCATGCATGAAATGGCTAGAGTACCCATGCATGAAATGGCTAGAGTACCCATGCATGAAATGGCTAGAGTACCCATGCATGAAATGGCTAGAGTAGCCATGCATGAAATGGCTAGAGTACCCATGAAATGGCTAGAGTACCCATGCATGAAATGGCTAGAGTACCCATGCATGAAATGGCTAGAGTACCCATGCATGAAATGGCTAGAATACCCATGCATGAAATGGCTAGAGTACCCATGCAAGAAATGGCTAGAGTACCCATGCATGCAATGGCTAGAGTACCCATGAAATGGCTAGAGTACCCATGCATGAAATGGCTAGAGTACCCGTGCATGAAATGGCTAGAGTACCCATGCAAGAAATGGCTAGAGTACCCATGCATGAAATGGCTAGAGTACCATGCATGAAATGGCTAGAGTACCCATGAAATGGCTAGAATACCCATGCATGAAATGGCTAGAGTACCCATGCAAGAAATGGCTAGAGTACCCATGCATGCAATGGCTAGAGTACCCATGAAATGGCTAGAGTACCCATGAAATGGCTAGAGTACCCATGCATGAAATGGCTAGAGTACCCGTGCATGAAATGGCTAGAGTACCCATGCAAGAAATGGCTAGAGTACCCATGCATGAAATGGCTAGAGTACCATGCATGAAATGGCTAGAGTACCCATGAAATGGCTAGAGTACCCATGCATGAAATGGCTAGAGTACCCGTGCATGAAATGGCTAGAGTACCCATGCATGAAATGGCTAGAGTACCCGTGCATGAAATGGCTAGAGTACCCATGCAAGAAATGGCTTGAGTACCCATGCATGAAATGGCTAGAGTACCATGCATGAAATGGCTAGAGTACCCATGCAAGAAATGGCTAGAGTAACCATGCATGAAATGGCTAGAGTACCCATGCATGAAATGGCTAGAGTACCCATGCATGAAATGGCTAGAGTACCCATGTATGAAATGGCTAGAGTACCCATGCATGAAATGGCTAGAGTACCCATGCATGAAATGGCTAGAGTACCCATGCATGAAATGGGTACTCTGGCTAGAGTACCCATGGATGCATGAAATGGCTAGAGTACCCATGAAATGGCTAGAGTACCCATGCATGACATGGCTAGAGTACCCATGCATGACATGGCTAGAGTACCCATGCATGAGATGGCTAGAGTACCCATGCATGACATGGCTAGAGTACCCATGGATGCATGAAATGGCTAGAGTACCCATGCATGACATGGCTAGAGTACCCATGCATGACATGGCTAGAGTACCCATGGATGCATGAAATGGCTAGAGTACCCATGGATGCATGAAATGGCTAGAGTACCCATGAAATGGCTAGAGTACCCATGCATGACATGGCTAGAGTACCCATGCATGAGATGGCTAGAGTACCCATGCAAGAAATGGCTAGAGTACCCATGCATGAAATGGCTAGAGTACCCATGTATGAAATGGCTAGAGTACCCATGCATGAAATGGCTAGAGTACCATGCATGAAATGGCTAGAGTACCCATGCATGACATGGCTAGAGTACCCATGCATGAGATGGCTAGAGTACCCATGCAAGAAATGGCTAGAGTACCCATGCATGAAATGGCTAGAGTACCCATGTATGAAATGGCTAGAGTACCCATGCATGACATGGCTAGAGTACCATGCATGAAATGGCTAGAGTACCCATGCAAGAAATGGCTAGAGTAGCCATGCATGAAATGGCTAGAGTACCCATGCATGAAATGGCTAGAGTAGCCATGAAATGGCTAGAGTATCCATGTATGAAATGGCTAGAGTACCCATGTATGAAATGGCTAGAGTACCCATGAAATGGCTAGAGTATCCATGTATGAAATGGCTAGAGTACCCATGAATGAAATGGCTAGAGTACCCATGCATGAAATGGCTAGAGTACCCATGCATGAAATGGCTAGAGTACCCATGAAATGGCTAGAGTATCCATGTATGAAATGGCTAGAGTACCCAT
The DNA here is from genome assembly GCA_014843695.1 of Archivesica marissinica. Lineage (NCBI taxonomy): Eukaryota > Metazoa > Mollusca > Bivalvia > Venerida > Vesicomyidae > Archivesica > Archivesica marissinica. The sequence continues at coordinate 28,282 of JABXNX010001706.1, read as the reverse complement.
GTATGAAATGGCTAGAGTACCCATGAATGAAATGGCTAGAGTACCCATGCATGAAATGGCTAGAGTACCCATGCATGAAATGGCTAGAGTACCCATGTATGAGATGGCTAGAGTACCCATGCAAGAAATGGCTAGAGTACCCATGCATGAAATGGCTAGAGTACCCATGTATGAGATGGCTAGAGTACCCATGCAAGAAATGGCTAGAGTACCCATGCATGAAATGGCTAGAGTACCCATGTATGAAATGGCTAGAGTACCCATGCATGACATGGCTAGAGTACCATGCATGAAATGGCTAGAGTACCCATGCAAGAAATGGCTAGAGTAGCCATGCATGAAATGGCTAGAGTACCCATGCATGAAATGGCTAGAGTATCCATGTATGAAATGGCTAGAGTACCCATGTATGAAATGGCTAGAGTACCCATGAAATGGCTAGAGTATCCATGTATGAAATGGCTAGAGTACCCATGTATGAAATGGCTAGAGTACCCATGAATGAAATGGCTAGAGTACCCATGCATGAAATGGCTAGAGTACCCATGCATGAAATGGCTAGAGTACCCATGAAATGGCTAGAGTATCCATGTATGAAATGGCTAGAGTACCCATGTATGAAATGGCTAGAGTACCCATGAATGAAATGGCTAGAGTACCCATGCATGAAATGGCTAGAGTACCCATGCATGAAATGGCTAGAGTACCCATGAAATGGCTAGAGTATCCATGTATGAAATGGCTAGAGTACCCATGTATGAAATGGCTAGAGTACCCATGAATGAAATGGCTAGAGTACCCATGCATGAAATGGCTAGAGTACCCATGTATGAAATGGCTAGAGTATCCATGTATGAAATGGCTAGAGTAGCCATGCATGAAATGGCTAGAGTACCCATGCATGAAATGGCTAGAGTACCCATGCATGAAATGGCTAGAGTACCCATGTATGAGATGGCTAGAGTACCCATGCAAGAAATGGCTAGAGTACCCATGCATGAAATGGCTAGAGTACCCATGTATGAGATGGCTAGAGTACCCATGCAAGAAATGGCTAGAGTAACCATGCATGAAATGGCTAGAGTACCCATGTATGAAATGGCTAGAGTAGCCATGCATGAAATGGCTAGAGTACCCATGCATGAAATGGCTAGAGTACCCATGCAAGAAATGGCTAGAGTACCCATGTATGAAATGGCTAGAGTACCCATGAAATGGCTAGAGTAGCCTACCCATGCATGAAATGGCTAGAGTACCCATGCATGAAATGGCTAAAGTACCCTACCCATGCATGAAATGGCTAGAGTACCCATGCATGAAATGGCTAGAGGACCCATGCATGAAATGGCTAGAGTAGCCTACCCATGCATGAAATGGCTAGAGTACCCATGCATGAAATGGCTAGAGTACCCGTGCATGAAATGGCTAGAGTAGCCATGCATGAAATGGCTAGAGTAGCCATGCATGAAATGGCTAGAGTACCCATGAAATGGCTAGAGTATCCATGTATGAAATGGCTAGAGTACCCATGAAATGGCTAGAGTAGCCTACCCATGCATGAAATGGCTAGAGTACCCATGCATGAAATGGCTAAAGTACCCTACCCATGCATGAAATGGCTAGAGTACCCATGCATGAAATGGCTAGAGGACCCATGCATGAAATGGCTAGAGTAGCCTACCCATGCATGAAATGGCTAGAGTACCCATGCATGAAATGGCTAGAGTACCCGTGCATGAAATGGCTAGAGTAGCCATGCATGAAATGGCTAGAGTAGCCATGCATGAAATGGCTAGAGTAGCCATGCATGAAATGGCTAGAGTATCCATGTATGAAATGGCTAGAGTACCCATGTATGAAATGGCTAGAGTACCCATGACTGAAATGGCTAGAGTACCCATGAATGAAATGGCTAGAGTACCCATGCATGAAATGGCTAGAGTACCCATGTATGAAATGGCTAGAGTATCCATGTATGAAATGGCTAGAGTAGCCATGCATGAAATGGCTAGAGTACCCATGCATGAAATGGATAGAGTACCCATGCATGAAATGGCTAGAGTACCCATGTATGAGATGGCTAGAGTACCCATGCAAGAAATGGCTAGAGTACCCATGCATGAAATGGCTAGAGTACCCATGTATGAGATGGCTAGAGTACCCATGCAAGAAATGGCTAGAGTAACCATGCATGAAATGGCTAGAGTACCCATGTATGAAATGGCTAGAGTAGCCATGCATGAAATGGCTAGAGTACCCATGCATGAAATGGCTAGAGTACCCATGCAAGAAATGGCTAGAGTACCCATGTATGAAATGGCTAGAGTACCCATGCATGAAATGGCTAGAGTACCCATGAAATGGCTAGAGTAGCCTACCCATGCATGAAATGGCTAGAGTACCCATGCATGAAATGGCTAAAGTACCCTACCCATGCATGAAATGGCTAGAGTACCCATACATGAAATGGCTAGAGTACCCATGCATGAAATGGCTAGAGGACCCATGCATGAAATGGCTAGAGTAGCCTACCCATGCATGAAATGGCTAGAGTACTCATGCATGAAATGGCTAGAGTACCCGTGCATGAAATGGCTAGAGTAGCCATGCATGAAATGGCTAGAGTAGCCATGCATGAAATGGCTAGAGTACCCATGAAATGGCTAGAGTATCCATGTATGAAATGGCTAGAGTACCCATGTATGAAATGGCTAGAGTACCCATGCATGAAATGGCTAGAGTACCCATGAATGAAATGGCTAGAGTACCCATGAATGAAATGGCTAGAGTACCCATGCATGAAATGGCTAGAGTACCCATGTATGAAATGGCTAGAGTATCCATGTATGAAATGGCTAGAGTAGCCATGCATGAAATGGCTAGAGTACCCATGCATGAAATGGCTAGAGTACCCATGCATGAAATGGCTAGAGTACCCATGTATGAGATGGCTAGAGTACCCATGCAAGAAATGGCTAGAGTACCCATGCATGAAATGGCTAGAGTACCCATGTATGAGATGGCTAGAGTACCCATGCAAGAAATGGCTAGAGTAACCATGCATGAAATGGCTAGAGTACCCATGTATGAAATGGCTAGAGTAGCCATGCATGAAATGGCTAGAGTACCCATGCATGAAATGGCTAGAGTACCCATGCAAGAAATGGCTAGAGTACCCATGAAATGGCTAGAGTAGCCTACCCATGCATGAAATGGCTAGAGTACCCATGCATGAAATGGCTAAAGTACCCTACCCATGCATGAAATGGCTAGAGTACCCATGCATGAAATGGCTAGAGGACCCATGCATGAAATGGCTAGAGTAGCCTACCCATGTGTGGTAGGTTGTGAAATGGCCATGCATGAATGGCTAGAGTAGCCTATGAAATGGCTAGAGTACCCATGCATGAAATGGCTAGAGTACCCGTGCATGAAATGGCTAGAGTAGCCATGCATGAAATGGCTAGAGTAGCCATGCATGAAATGGCTAGAGTAGCCATGCATGAAATGGCTAGAGTACCCATGCATGAAATGGCTAGACTACCCATGCATGAAATGGCTAGACTACCCATGCATGAAATGGCTAGAGTATCCATGCATGAAATGGCTTGAATGAACATTTTAGAAAACGTGTTAAAATTTCTAGATTCTGGAAAAATAGTTTTACACATCCACCCTGGACAGGTGTAGCACACTATGTACACGCCATATGGGGCTGGGGCGGATGTATCTCTCTTTCACAAACTGATTTTGATTTTTCCGATGGACTGGTAATCCAGTAATGCAATAAATACTAAAAACTACAGACGGATATGTATTCCAGTGGTAACACGCTGGACTGGTAATCCAGGGTTCGCAGGTTCGATCCCCCGTCTGACCCTAATAAAATTAACAGTTTTTCAGATGGGACTTTAAACCGAAGTCTCGTGTCGGTGCTGTACACCGTGCACGTAAAAGAACCAGAGGAGACTCTGGAATGTGTCTGTATCATTGCACTATCCCCCAAAATCCTAAAATGACTAATATCTTCAGTAGGCGTCGCTCATATGGGCAACCGGTAGCGACGATTTAACCTCGGTTTAAAGTCCCATCTGAAAGACTGTTATTTTTATTAGGGTCAGACGGGGGATCGAACCTGCGATCCCTGGATTACCAATACAGCATGTTACCACTGAACTACAGATCCGTCTGCATGCCATTGTTATCTGTTATTGTTGATGCGGGTCAAAAGCTATACAATGTTGATTGTATGTACCATGTCGACAACAATAACATTTGTTTTGATCTTACTGTAGATGCTGACAGTCAGTACATTGTAATTCATACTTTAGCTGTATGTACAGTACCTACCTCCTATGCTGAAGATGTCGGAGAGCTGACTGTAGATGCTGACAGTCAGTACATTGTAATTCATACTTTAGCTGTATGTACAGTACCTACCTCCTATGCTGAAGATGTCGGAGAGCTGACTGTAGATGCTGACAGTCAGTACATTGTAATTCATACTTTAGCTGTATGTACAGTACCTACCTCCTATGCTGAAGATGTTGGAGAGCTGACTGTAGATGCTGACAGTCAGTACATTGTAATTCATACTTTAGCTGTATGTACAGTACCTACCTCCTATGCTGAAGATGTCGGAGAGCTGACTGTAGATGCTGACAGTCAGTACATTGTAATTCATACTTTAGCTGTATGTACAGTACCTACCTCCTATGCTGAAGATGTCGGAGAGCTGACTGTAGATGCTGACAGTCAGTACATTGTAATTCATACTTTAGCTGTATGTACAGTACCTACCTCCTATGCTGAAGATGTCGGAGAGCTGACTGTAGATGCTGACAGTCAGTACATTGTAATTCATACTTTAGCTGTATGTACAGTACCTACCTCCTATGCTGAAGATGTCGGAGAGCTGACTGTAGATGCTGACAGTCAGTACATTGTAATTCATACTTTAGCTGTATGTACAGTACCTACCTCCTATGCTGAAGATGTCGGAGAGCTGACTGTAGATGCTGACAGTCAGTACATTGTAATTCATACTTTAGCTGTATGTACAGTACCTACCTCCTATGCTGAAGATGTCGGAGAGCTGACTGTAGATGCTGACAGTCAGTACATTGTAATTCATACTTTAGCTGTATGTACAGTACCTACCTCCTATGCTGAAGATGTCGGAGAGCTGACTGTAGATGCTGACAGTCGTATCTCAACTGGTCAGCTTTCATTTTGGCATTACTTCTCCGTGTTGGCGGCTCTTTACTAACCAGTATATCCAGTCTCTCACAGTTAGTCACAATGTGGTCTATATGTGCTTGAATCTCGTTCTCAACCAAATGCACATGTTCCCCTGTAATGACAATGTCTACATAGTACATACATATGCACAGTGGTGTTAGATCCACCGGCAGCTGATTGCATAGATACATATCTACACCTCTGGTTATTGTACGCAATGACTTCGGGTTTAATCAATGAATCGGACCTCATTGTGTTCAACAACATTACGGTGAAAGCCATTTTTTAAAACTAATAAAAATCTTTTGATTGAACTAAGTTGCGCCGTGTGTTGTCTGTGTCTTGCATGACCAAGATGGTTGTACTCCACCTGAGGGGTGCCACCTCGAAGGATTATTTGGTCTTTTCTCAGGGTCTCTCCGTGTGTCAGGAGTGGCTAGTGCTCACAGTTAGCTGCCTCACAACTGTTATTTCGGTTTCACGGGCGCCATGCATTTACTGTCGTTTCGTGCTGATCAAGAAGTGGAGTTATGTGCAGTCTCACTCAATCGGATTAGCTCTACCCATCTCCTAGGCACCCTACTATCTCCTTGGAGTGACAGGGTGAATATGTCACTTTTCATTGGTGACGTTTCCACACATGTTACCAACAGTGTTGGGGTCAATTGAGAGCATCATTTCGGAATTCCCAAAAATTGTTTTAACATCCTCACTTACCACTGTCCATCTACTGTCGGGTCGTCATCCCAATATATATATATAATTATGTATTTATTGTGTGGGAACTGTAATATATACATGTGATAACTCGCTGTATATATAGCTCACTTATAGGTCTTAAATTTAAACTAGGTCCGCCAAATTTGTACTGCAGCCTAAACTTGAGCTTTAGTAGTTTTTATAAAGGTTACTCATCAATTTCCCCCAAGGTTATCTCTTATTGGTCAATGTAATTTGGATACATGCCCAAGTCCATAGAGGAAGGGGGTGAAGTAAATATTGCCAACGGAGTTTAGCAACCATGTGACCTAGATGGGTCATGTGACTTAGGGTTCCCGCTGTTGGTCGCATTTGTCGCCAAATGCGCATAAAAATTAAATCTGATTCCAAAAATCTTCAGTTGGCGAAAATCCTTGGCGCATGCCATAAATATCGGCAAAATAACTGTGTTCAAGAAACATAATAGGCCGAAAATCCATGAAAGTGAAGGTCGCGTGTGCAGTCACGCGTGCGATGATGACAAGCGTTTGTTTATTGGAAATCAGCTGTTTGGCACTTGATTGTATGGGGTGTTGAGAAGTTGGTGACATTTTAATTACAGATAATTGGATTAAATCATAAATGGTGGTCTTTAATCCTACAACTGATTAGCACAGATATTTCTGTATACCAGAATTTGATAATGCAGTGTTTTCTCACTGTGCGTTTCTTGCGGTTTTGATGCAATGAAATGGCCAGAGACGCAATGAGAATCATTGAATGCGTTTTGACAGCAGATTATATGGACCTTTCTGCAGGGGTAAAATGTACAAGGTCACCGAGTACTTGTTCATTGACGAGACGCTTTTACTTGTTACAATTATGTACAACGAAAAGCGTTCAGATGATACAGATAAGTAAGTACGTCATATGTCGGGAAATGCCCGCTACTGAAATAGGTTTAGTTTCCAAGCAGAATAATTCTACAAATCCTGAAACCCCAGAATATGATTTGTTCCAGACAATTTCCAACTATGAAAGGACTGAAACACCTTCAGTTTAGTGATATGACTAATAGTCCACACAAACGTAAAACTGTATCAAAACGCGAATTTAGAACTTAGTGGGTGCAATAAAATGCATAGATAGTTAGTCTTAGTGCACTTTCCAATTTCCCAAACCTGATTTTTTATTATTGGTAGATAGTAAGTTACACAGTATTTATTTATTCATAAGTGCATGTAGACAACTACACCAGAAGTACAAGTAATTAGCAGTAGTACATGCACACAAGTTGACAACTTGTTTAACATCAGCACATACCAGATGTCTGATTGAATATGGCACTATAGACTGCTGGCTCCAACATTGGGGCCATTGGCGCAAACTTTTTCTGATTGGCGAATTTGGTGGCACAAACTAAAATTGACACAGAGGAAACCCTGTCAGACTGGTAACATGACCACTGACTGGGTAAAGTACATGTGACCGGAGTTGATGTTCAAGATTGCCGGATGTTTCACGGACACTTATCGTCAGAGCTCCGAACAAACAACAACACTGAACAGTTGAACGAAGTATCTGATACCAGAAAAGGACAGGTATTTCTGTCTTAGCCAAAATGTGACAAATAAAGAATTCTCGTTGCCGGCATTAATACCCAGCAACAAGAACATTTATTAATTTAATAGAAAACGTTCTATATACACTATAGTCTCATTCTGTGACAGCCTGGAAACTCGGTCCTCGCACAGCTGTCTCACACCTGAGTGAAGCGAACAGTCTTCACGAGTTGTTGGCAACCGATAAGAGAAATAAAAATACACTAGGAACATACCTGCTAAATTACGTTAATATGAAAGGAAATGTCGAAATGCTCACTGACAGCTGTCAAAGTACCCCACCCACTTCTGGCAAGAAAGGAAACGCACACATACCTGTTGCCCTTTCCACTTTCCCCAGATCATTTTGAACTTCTTGTATCAATTTATACGTTTGGTGGTATAAGGATTCCATCACTGACCATCTGGAATGGTTTATTTAGTCTGCTGGGATAAATACGTGTGCTGTCTTTATGATAACACGCTGATAAAACTTCCAAAATTGACGTGTCAAATTCAACTTCCGGTACAAAGTGAAAGTAGTTCAAGTAGAACGGAGTGACGACACTTGTTTTTCATACATTAAAATTAGATTCAATTCAATATCAGACAGTAATTGCTGTACATTTTATGTTGATTCAAGTGATATAAATGTGCTAAAAATATACTTTAAAATAAAATTTTAAAAACGGATTTATTTTAGTCCAATCAGAACTCGAAGTTCTGGTTTGTTTACATTGACAGCAAAAATGGAATCTGACTATCTATCGTCCTGTAATGTCAAACCTCTCGCAGGGATGTAGACAGGTTGTGCATCAAAAACCGCAAAGAAGTTAAACGTCTGAGTAGTTAAAAGCATACATATAAGAAAGTAATGAAAACTAAGTTGGGTTAAGAGCTTAAAAGCAGCTGGGCAGAACAACTAGAGGCTGGCAAACTGCTGAACAAAAGTGAAACTGAAAACAAACAGTTTTTATCCAATGTCCAATGCTTTACCATCTATCTATCTATCTATCTATCTATCTATCTATCTATCTATCTATCTATCTATCTATCTATCTATCTATCTATCTATCTATCTATCTATCTATCTATCTATCTATCTATCTATCTATCTATCTATCTATCTATCTATCTATCTATCTATCTTCCTTTAATGTCGAACCCCTCGAACACCATTGTGAAAAGTAAACACGAACTCCACGATGATGCTAAGTTCTTTTTAGCTTTGTGTATGTTTTGCTAAAATTAGGCAATTAATGAATTTAATCTGCAATTACGATGGTACCCCTAATTCTAGTAAAATAAAATATTTAGACTTGAAAAATGTACAGTCCAACCTGAGTTAGCTTCAATCATGCAGTCAATGTGTAGCCTAGTCCTATAAATAAGACCTCTACATAAAAATGTTCTTCTGTTATTTCGATAGTAAAATGTCACATTTTTCAAGTCTAAATATTTGGACTATGACTATGTGTAGCCCTATCCGGTAGTCAGCTACCAGCTTGCCGAACTGGCATCCTATTATATATTTGAACTCTGTTTATAAGCAGCCACTTTCTGTGGTTCCCTGCACTGGCTGATTACGGTAAGTTTGACTGTCTATCAGCCATTAGCCCAAAATAAATACATTAAAATTCCACGTTGCCTCTCTCTCCCTCAGGAATGAGGTCTCGAGAGTGATTTATATAAGTTGAAATAACTTGTTTCGCAATCGAGCTAAAATAAATTTGTATATAAACAACTAAATCAGGCTTCATTGTTCTTTTCTTATTAAAGCGACATTACATCGCAAAAAACAAATAAAATGTAATTTTTCACGTATAAATGCATTGCGTATACGACGCTTGTTTATTAGTTGAAAGACTCAACTTTTGAGGCAAATATTTGGGAAAATATTATACCATATAATAGGAAAATACATTATGCAGAAGTTTGCATTTTCATCGATTGCCCCCAATTTGATGTTTTTCATTAAATAGAAACTTGAGATTAAAAATGATTTATTAATTATTGAAGCTGTAAAATAAATATTTTGTGGAACCTGTCATATGACTGGTTAATAAATGAAGTTGTAGAATAATATATATGTTATGTATCCTGGTTGCAGGCTTCTATGATCTCATTCTCTACAAATGACCTATGAAGGACCAAGTGCAGTAATTTGAAAAAAATACATAATTCTTTTATTACAGTAAACGCTAGAAAAATAAAGAGTTGGTTGTATGTACCTAGGTGTTGGTCGCTGAGTAGCAGGGATCATTCTAGGTCAGAATTTTTGGGAGAAGTGAGAAAGCGCGTGATCGCTTCCTTAAATGGTGTTCTTTAATATACTTCTGCAAATTAGCGTTAAAATGCACAGTACAACCATTAAATACAACATTTGAATAGAAGGAGTGCTTTATAATGGGCCAGTGTACCTTACTAGACAAAATTTTGTTTGAAAATCGTAAAAAAAAACAATTTTTTTTTTTTTTTTTTAGGGAGAAGTTGGGCCCCCAGAGGACGAAGTCAGGGTCCCTAGGGCGACAATTTCGCCCACATCGCCCTCTAAACTGATCCCTGGAGTAGTGATATGGTATGGCTTCTGCAGGCTGCAGCACAACAATATATATCGGAAATCTCAAAAACAGCGCTAGAGTCACCGAACTGAAAGGAAATCTTCTTAAACTGTTTCAAAAGAGCCTCAAAATCTCGATTTCTGCAAGTGATATAAGTATCATAAATGACTCTAAACGTTACGCATTAGTCGATGTTCATCATGCTAAAAACGTGGAATTTATCCTGAATAATATCGCCGCTTACGAGGATAGAAAGAAGATCAGGTTTAATTTTCTGTTACTAGTTGAACAAGAGACTCGGTTGTATGTGGACAAAGTAAAGTCGCAGGACGATACTCAAGCACGGGACGAGTTTGAATACACAAAAAATCCAAGGCCATTCCAGAAACCGCACCTCCATATGAGAAAACGGCCGGAATATGATATTATCATACCGTTGAAATTGAAAACACCGTTGAAAACAAGTGAATCCAAATCATTCCGCGGAGGATCCCGATTAAGTTCCAGCACCTTTAATAGTAAAGAGCACAATCGTGCAACTCCCAAGTCGTACCCGTCTACAGATCTGGATGTGACTCGTCCCAGCGAACAAACTAGATCTCATAATGAAGGCGAGGCCATGCATGTGGATATGATACCGTTAGCAGACTGTACATTAAAGGTATATATATAGTAACATTATCCAAGCAGACTCTACATTAAAGGTATATATATAGTAACATTATCCAAGCAGACTGTACATTAAAGGTATATATATAGTAACATTATCCAAGCAGACTCTACATTAAAGGTATATATATAGTAACATTATCCAAGCAGACTCTACATTAAAGGTATATATATAGTAACATTATCCAAGCAGACTCTTCATTAAAGGTATATATATAGTAACATTATCCAAGCAGACTCTACATTAAAGGTATATATATAGTAACATTATCCAAGCAGACTCTTCATTAAAGGTATATATATAGTAACATTATCCAAGGAGACTACTACATTAAAGGTATATATATAGTAACATTATCCAAGCAGACTCTTCATTAAAGGTATATATATAGTAACATTATCCAAGCAGACTCTACATTAAAGGTATATATATAGTAACATTATCCAAGCAGACTCTACATTAAAAGTATATATATAGTAACATTATCCAAGCAGACTATACATTAAAGGTATATATATATATAGTAACATTATCCAAGCAGACTCTACATTAAAGGTATATATATAGTAACATTATCCAAGCAGACTCTACATTAAAGGTATATATATAGTAACATTATCCAAGCAGACTCTACATTAAAGGTATATATATAGTAACATTATCCAAGGAGACTCTACATTAAAGGTATATATATAGTAACATTATCCAAGGAGACTACTACATTAAAGGTATATATATAGTAACATTATCCAAGCAGACTCTACATTAAAGGTATATATATAGTAACATTATTCAAGCAGACTCTACATTAAAGGTATATATATAGTAACATTATCCAAGCAGACACTACATTAAAGGTATATATATAGTAACATTATTCAAGCAGACTCTACATTAAAGGTATATATATAGTAACATTATCCAAGCAGACTCTACATTAAAGGTATATATATAGTAACATTATCCAAGGATTTTATCAAATAAATCATCTGCACGTTTGATCATCGCCACATTATTGTCCAAACATACCCTGGATTCGATGCATACCCTGGACCCGATGCATACCCAGGACCCGTTGCATACCCAGGACCCGATGCATACCCAGGACCCGATGCATACCCAGGACCCGTTGCATACCCAGGACCCGATGCATACCCAGGACCCGATGCATACCCAGGACCCGATGCATACCCAGGACCCGATGCATACCCAGGACCCGATGCATACCCCAGGACCCGTTGCATACCCAGGACCCCACCCCGGGTTATTACATCAAAATACATAGTAGCATCAATCAAATATCATTTCTAATTAAAAAACACATATTTCTGAAAAGGTCAATCTAACTACAATCTACATCCGCTATGTCAAAGTCGGTTATGTCGAACTCACCGGTTATCTCGAAGTTGGATCATCAAAGACCCGTTTCAGACACTATCATTTTACATATAACTGGCTTCGTTTATATAGAATTTCGTAAAGTCAAACTTCGGTTATGTCGAAGTATTTTGTTCATTCCGACGGAATTGGACATAACGGATGCAGACTGTACAATGTATAGAACGTGGTCCTGGGGTGTTGTAACTCATGGGGGGGTCCACGCTATGCACCGGGTGCCTGTGGTCCAAACGTGTCAGATATTCAACATACTATTAATTGAATAGTTATATTTGTTTTAAAAGATATAATTCTGCAAATTTAGGACACTTCCAAGTTTCAGAAATGCGTGAAATTAAACTTATATACAATATAAACTTATATACAATATAAACTTATATACAATATAAACGTATATACAATATAAACGTATATACAATATAAACGTATATACAATATAAACTTATATACAATATAAACGTATATACAATATAAACGTATATACAATATAAACTTATAAACTTATATACAATATAAACGTATATACAATATAAACTTATAAACTTATATACAATATAAACTTATAAACGTATATACAATATAAACTTATATACAATATAAACTTATATACAATATAAACTTATATACAATATAAACTTATATACAATATAATATTATGCAGATATTATTCAATATACATGTAGAGCCAAATCTGTGTTAAGCAGCCAGCCAAGGGAATCACAGAAAGTGCCTGCTTACCACAGGTGGCTACTTAATAGAGGACAAATGTATAATAAAACAACATATTTTTTTGAATATGGAAACTGGCTGCTTAATACAGGTTGGTTGCTTAATGGAGGTGAGCACTAACACAGGTTTGACTGTACTTAATGGAGGTGAGCACTAACACAGGTTTGACTGTACTTAATGGAGGTGAGCACTAACACAGGTTTGACTGTACTTAATGGAGGTGAGCACTAACACAGGTTTGACTGTACTTAATGGAGGTGACCACTAACACAGGTTTGACTGTACTTAATGGATGTGACCACTAACACAGGTTTGACTGTACTTAATGGAGGTGACCACTAACACAGGTTTGACTGTACTTAATGGAGGTGAGCACTAACACAGGTTTGACTGTACTTAATGGAGGTGAGCACTAACACAGGTTTGACTGTACTTAATGGAGGTGAGCACTAACACAGGTTTGACTGTACAGGATGAACCATTGGTTAGTTAGTAGAGGTGGATAGGTCCTGTTAATTGGTTTACTCCATTCTAATCATCATTGTTTTCTATTGAGGATGGGATTGCAGACCCATACGCAGCAGTTTTCATGGGGGGGGGGTGCAATCCCTGCGAGTCCAAACATGATTTGAGGTGGGTTGGGTGTTCTCCCCCATGACTTTTTTAAAACCTCAATGCCTGGGTGCCTTTGATATGTTGCATCATTGTATTTCTTGTCCTTAATTAAAGATATAGAAAACTAGTTGACAATCATATATTGGGTTGAATTTGTAGCAATAATAATATATTTGGGCAGATTTAGGGGGTGCGTGTACAACTATCTCACCCCATTGCATACAGGCCTGGTTTGAGCATGCAGTCAAACCTGTTTTAAGCAGCAAGCCAAGGGAACCACAAAAATGACTGCTTAGCACAGGTGGCTGCTTAATAGAGGTCACATGTACAGTCAAACCTGTCTTAAGCAGCTAGTCAAGGGAATCATAGAAAGTGGCTGCCTAACACAGGTGGCTGCTTAATAGAGGTCAAATGAATAATAAAACAACATATTGTGAATCTGGAAACTGGCTGCTTAATACAGGGTGGCTGCTTAATGGAGGTGACCACTAACACGGGATTGACTGTAGAATAAAACAACATATACAGCTTAATACAGGTTGGCTGTTTAATGGAGGTGATGCTAACACAGGTTTGAATGTAGAATAAAACAACATATACAGCTTAATACAGGTTGGCTGTTTAATGGAGGTGATGTAGAATTGAATGTAGAATAATATTTAATCAATCTACATACTGGTACATGTATAATCTTTATGTCACCTCCTCCCATAAAATATGTGAAGTATAGATTAATACTGGCTACGGATATGTTCTAATAGCGTATATTATGCAGGGTTCCCGCTGTCGGTCGTCAATTGCGACTAAAAACAAATATTAGCGCTAAATTTTGTGAATTGGCGAAAATATTTTGCCCAATGTTTAAATTTTTTTTTCTTTGCACATGTTTTGTCAAATACATGGCTTCAAATATTTATTTGTGAACTATATGGCTCTTAGTTGGCGCCAAGATTTTTTAATTGGCCCCAGAGTTTTTCAATTGGCGACAGAAGTGGCGCAGACAAACATTCAGACAGAGGGAACCCTGATTATGTAGAATTTTGCAACATTTTCTCGCTCGCTCGTTAATTAGATTATGTATATGTGTGTGTGATATACTGAGATTGCTGTCATATGGCCAAATAACAAGATAACACGTGACTGCGCCATCTTGTGTGTAAAACTTGTAGAAATCTTATCAATTGTCTATATAAAAAAATTCCTGAAATTTCGAAGAGAATATTTAAATTAATACAAAATAATTCCAGCAAATCTGTATTAATGAAAAGCACTCTAAAGTCCAGTCAAACCTGTGTTAGTGGCCACCTCCATTAAGCAGCCAATCTGTATTAAGCAGCCAAATTCCCAATTGGTTGTTTTATTATATATTTGACCTCTATTAAGCAGCCACCTGTGATAAGCAGCCAATTTCTAACTCCCTTGGCTGGCTGCTTAAGACAGGTTTGACTGTATGTCTTCATTGTATCTATCATCTAACTCTGTCCGATTAGTGGTTAGCGCGCTCGCTTCTCACCAATGCAACCCGGGTTCGATTCTCAGACCGGGAAGTATGTGAGATGGTTCGGTGGTCTCCAGATCTGACAGGTGGCTTTTCTCCGGGTACTCCGCTTTCCTCCCGCGTGAATGACCACATTTACGTATTCATCTGCACCAACGAGAGTGATTAATGTAAGTTGTTAGAACTTGCTTCGCAATCGTTGTAATATAAATATATAGTTTAAACTTAACTATTACAGACACTAGAAGGCACATATGATTCAAAAACACAGATGGATTCACTACACAATCAAACTCTCTCTTCAATACATGGGGATGGCGATGATTATGAGAATTCACCAGTAGCCTCAGAATACGAGGATCCTCCAGGCTCCGTGATAGATCTGCGACACGTCAAACGGTCATCATTTCATGGGAAGATTACACCGAGGATACATAGACGTTTGGGAAATCAGCCAGGTACAGTATTTTATATAAATGATAGAAATGGGAAAATACTCAAATGCGCCAACTGTTTTGATGAAGGTAGTTGAAAACGAATATCACTTTCTGCTTGTATGTCCGAAATATAGACAATTACATCAGGAACAATATTTTTGCAACGTATCTAACTATATCTTCAAAGGTGTAGAGGAGTATCTATGTGATTTATGTGTAGAGGAGTATCTATGTGATTTATGTGTAGAGGAGTATCTATGTGATTTATGTGTAGAGGAGTATCTATGTGGTTTATGTGTAGAGGAG
Organism: Archivesica marissinica; assembly: GCA_014843695.1. NCBI lineage: Eukaryota > Metazoa > Mollusca > Bivalvia > Venerida > Vesicomyidae > Archivesica > Archivesica marissinica. The sequence goes on along the minus strand of JABXNX010001706.1, from coordinate 12,527 downwards.
TATCTATGTGATTTATGTGTAGAGGAGTATCTATGTGTAGAGGAGTATCTATGTGATTTATGTGTAGAGGAGTATCTATGTGGTTTATGTGTAGAGGAGTATCTATGTGGTTTATGTGTAGAGGAGTATCTATGTGGTTTATGTGTAGAGGAGTATCTATGTGATTTATGTGTAGAGGAGTATCTATGTGATTTATGTGTAGAGGAGTATCTATGTGATATATGTGTAGAGGAGTATCTATGTGATTTATGTGTAGAGGAGTATCTATGTGTAGAGGAGTATCTATGTGATTTATGTGTAGAGGAGTATCTATGTGGTTTATGTGTAGAGGAGTATCTATGTGGTTTATGTGTAGAGGAGTATCTATGTGGTTTATGTGTAGAGGACTATCTATGTGATGTATGTGTAGAGGAGTATCTATGTGATTTATGTGTAGAGGAGTATCTATGTGATGTATGTGTAGAGGAGTATCTATGTGATTTATGTGTAGAGGAGTATCTATGTGATTTATGTGTAGCGGAGTATCTATGTGATTTATGTGTAGAGGAGTATCTATGTGATTTATGTGTAGAGGAGTATCTATGTGATTTATGTGTAGAGGAGTATCTATGTGATATATGTGTAGAGGAGTATCTATGTGATTTATGTGTAGAGGAGTATCTATGTGATTTATGTGTAGAGGAGTATCTATGTGATGTATGTGTAGAGGAGTATCTATGTGATTTATGTGTAGAGGAGTATCTATGTGATTTATGTGTAGAGGAGTATCTATGTGTAGAGGAGTATCTATGTGATTTATGTGTAGAGGAGTATCTATGTGATTTATGTGTAGAGGAGTATCTATGTGATTTATGTGTAGAGGAGTATCTATGTGATTTATGTGTAGAGGAGTATCTATGTGATATATGTGTAGAGGAGTATCTATGTGATATATGTGTAGAGGAGTATATATGTGATTTATGTGTAGAGGAGTATCTATGTGATTTATGTGTAGAGGAGTATCTATGTGATTTATGTGTAGAGGAGTATCTATGTGCTTGTTATCTCGCTCGGGAAAGACCTATCAATAGTCCAGTGGTTAACACACTGGACTGGGAATCCAGGGATCGCACTGGTTTTGATCCGCCGTCTGACCCTAATAAAATTAACAGTCTTTTGGATGGGACTTTAAACCGAGGTCTCGTGTCGGTGCTTTACACTGTGCACGTAAAAGAACCAGAGGATGTTTTGGAATGGGTCTCTGTCTGTATCATTGCACTATCCCCCAAAAATCTTAAAATGACTAATTAATCTCTTCAGGGGGCGTCGCTCATATGGGCAACCGGTAGTGACGACATTTTACTATCAAGGAAATAACAGATCGAAAATTTGTTTATGTTGAGGTCTTATATATAGGACTACCTTTATAATTGCTAACGTGATCCATGTCTGTCAATGATCCATGTCTGTCAGTAATCCATGTCTGTCAGTGATCCATGTCTGTCAGTGATTCATGTCTGTCAGTGATACATGTCTGTCAGTGATACATGTCTGTCAGTGATCCATGTCTGTCAGTGATCCATGTCTGTCAGTGATCCATGTCTGTCAGTGATACATGTCTGTCAGTGATCCATGTCTGTCAGTGATACATGTCTGTCAGTGATCCATGTCTGTCAGTGATCCATGTCTGTCAGTGATCCATGTCTGTCAGTGATACATGTCTGTCAGTGATACATGTCTGTCAGTGATACATGTCTGTCAGTGATCCATGTCTGTCAGTGATCCATGTCTGTCAGTGATCCATGTCTGTCAGTGATACATGTCTGTCAGTGATCCATGTCTGTCAGTGATACATGTCTGTCAGTGATCCATGTCTGTCAGTGATCCATGTCTGTCAGTGATCCATGTCTGTCAGTGATACATGTCTGTCAGTGATACATGTCTGTCAGTGATACATGTCTGTCAGTGATCCATGTCTGTCAGTGATCCATGTCTGTCAGTGATCCATGTCTGTCAGTGATACATGTCTGTCAGTGATCCATGTCTGTCAGTGATCCATGTCTGTCAGTGATCCATGTCTGTCAGTGATCCATGTCTGATCCATGTCTGTTAGTGATCCATGTCTGTCAGTGATACATGTCTGTCAGTGATACATGTCTGTCAATGATCCATGTCTGTCAGTGATCCATGTCTGATCCATGTCTGTCAGTGATCCATGTCTGTCAGTGATCCATGTCTGTCAGTGATACATGACTGATCCATGTCTGTCAGTGATCCATGTCTGTCAGTGATACATGACTGATCCATGTCTGTCAGTGATACATGTCTGTCAGTGATACATGTCTGTCAGTGATACATGTCTGTCAATGATCCATGTCTGTCAGTGATCCATGTCTGATCCATGTCTGTCAGTGATCCATGTCTGTCAGTGATCCATGTCTGTCAGTGATCCATGTCTGTCAGTGATCCATGTCTGTCAGTGATACATGTCTGTCAGTGATACATGTCTGATCCATGTCTGTCAGTGATCCATGTATGTCAGTGATCCATGTCTGTCAGTGATCCATGTCTGTCAGTGATCCATGTCTGTCAGTGATCCATGTCTGTCAGTGATCCATGTCTGTCTGTCAGTGATCCATGTCTGTCTGTCAGTGATCCATGTCTGTCTGTCAGTGATCCATGTCTGTCTGTCAGTGATCCATGTCTGTCAGTGATCCATGTCTGATCCATGTATGTCAGTGATCTATGTCTGTCAGTGATCCATGTCTGTCAGTGATCCATGTCTGTCAGTGTTCCATGTCTGATCCATGTCTGTCAGTGATCCATGTCTGTCAGTGATACATGGCTGTCAGTGATCCATGTCTGTCAGTGATCCATGTCTGTCAGTGATACATGTCTGTCAGTGATACATGTCTGTCAATGATCCATGTCTGTCAGTGATCCATGTCTGATCCATGTCTGTCAGTGATCCATGTCTGTCAGTGATACATGACTGATCCATGTCTGTCAGTGATACATGTCTGTCAGTGATACATGTCTGTCAGTGATACATGTCTGTCAATGATCCATGTCTGTCAGTGATCCATGTCTGATCCATGTCTGTCAGTGATCCATGTCTGTCAGTGATCTATGTCTGTCAGTGATCCATGTCTGTCAGTGATCCATGTCTGTCAGTGTTCCATGTCTGATCCATGTCTGTCAGTGATCCATGTCTGTCAGTGATACATGGCTGTCAGTGATCCATGTCTGTCAGTGATCCATGTCTGTCAGTGATACATGTCTGTCAGTGATACATGTCTGTCAATGATCCATGTCTGTCAGTGATCCATGTCTGATCCATGTCTGTCAGTGATCCATGTCTGTCAGTGATACATGACTGATCCATGTCTGTCAGTGATACATGTCTGTCAGTGATACATGTCTGTCAGTGATACATGTCTGTCAATGATCCATGTCTGTCAGTGATCCATGTCTGATCCATGTCTGTCAGTGATCCATGTCTGTCAGTGATTCATGTCTGTCAGTGATACATGTCTGTCAGTGATACATGTCTGTCAGTGATCCATGTCTGTCAGTGATCCATGTCTGTCAGTGATCCATGTCTGTCAGTGATACATGTCTGTCAGTGATCCATGTCTGTCAGTGATACATGTCTGTCAGTGATCCATGTCTGTCAGTGATCCATGTCTGTCAGTGATCCATGTCTGTCAGTGATACATGTCTGTCAGTGATACATGTCTGTCAGTGATACATGTCTGTCAGTGATCCATGTCTGTCAGTGATCCATGTCTGTCAGTGATCCATGTCTGTCAGTGATACATGTCTGTCAGTGATCCATGTCTGTCAGTGATACATGTCTGTCAGTGATCCATGTCTGTCAGTGATCCATGTCTGTCAGTGATCCATGTCTGTCAGTGATACATGTCTGTCAGTGATACATGTCTGTCAGTGATACATGTCTGTCAGTGATCCATGTCTGTCAGTGATCCATGTCTGTCAGTGATCCATGTCTGTCAGTGATACATGTCTGTCAGTGATCCATGTCTGTCAGTGATCCATGTCTGTCAGTGATCCATGTCTGTCAGTGATACATGACTGATCCATGTCTGTCAGTGATACATGTCTGTCAGTGATACATGTCTGTCAGTGATACATGTCTGTCAATGATCCATGTCTGTCAGTGATCCATGTCTGATCCATGTCTGTCAGTGATCCATGTCTGTCAGTGATCCATGTCTGTCAGTGATACATGACTGATCCATGTCTGTCAGTGATCCATGTCTGTCAGTGATACATGACTGATCCATGTCTGTCAGTGATACATGTCTGTCAGTGATACATGTCTGTCAGTGATACATGTCTGTCAATGATCCATGTCTGTCAGTGATCCATGTCTGATCCATGTCTGTCAGTGATCCATGTCTGTCAGTGATCCATGTCTGTCAGTGATCCATGTCTGTCAGTGATCCATGTCTGTCAGTGATACATGTCTGTCAGTGATACATGTCTGATCCATGTCTGTCAGTGATCCATGTATGTCAGTGATCCATGTCTGTCAGTGATCCATGTCTGTCAGTGATCCATGTCTGTCAGTGATCCATGTCTGTCAGTGATCCATGTCTGTCTGTCAGTGATCCATGTCTGTCTGTCAGTGATCCATGTCTGTCTGTCAGTGATCCATGTCTGTCTGTCAGTGATCCATGTCTGTCAGTGATCCATGTCTGATCCATGTATGTCAGTGATCTATGTCTGTCAGTGATCCATGTCTGTCAGTGATCCATGTCTGTCAGTGTTCCATGTCTGATCCATGTCTGTCAGTGATCCATGTCTGTCAGTGATACATGGCTGTCAGTGATCCATGTCTGTCAGTGATCCATGTCTGTCAGTGATACATGTCTGTCAGTGATACATGTCTGTCAATGATCCATGTCTGTCAGTGATCCATGTCTGATCCATGTCTGTCAGTGATCCATGTCTGTCAGTGATACATGACTGATCCATGTCTGTCAGTGATACATGTCTGTCAGTGATACATGTCTGTCAGTGATACATGTCTGTCAATGATCCATGTCTGTCAGTGATCCATGTCTGATCCATGTCTGTCAGTGATCCATGTCTGTCAGTGATCCATGTCTGTCAGTGATCCATGTCTGTCAGTGATACATGTCTGTCAGTGATACATGTCTGATCCATGTCTGTCAGTGATCCATGTATGTCAGTGATCCATGTCTGTCAGTGATCCATGTCTGTCAGTGATCCATGTCTGTCAGTGATCCATGTCTGTCAGTGATCCATGTCTGTCAGTGATCCATGTCTGTCTGTCAGTGATCCATGTCTGTCTGTCAGTGATCCATGTCTGTCTGTCAGTGATCCATGTCTGTCTGTCAGTGATCCATGTCTGTCTGTCAGTGATCCATGTCAGTGATCCATGTATGTCAGTGATCTATGTCTGTCAGTGATCCATGTCTGTCAGTGATCCATGTCTGTCAGTGTTCCATGTCTGATCCATGTCTGTCAGTGATCCATGTCTGTCAGTGATACATGGCTGTCAGTGATCCATGTCTGTCAGTGATCCATGTCTGTCAGTGATACATGTCTGTCAGTGATCCATGTCTGTCAGTGATACATGTCTGATCCATGTCTGTCAGTGATCCATGTCTGTCAGTGATACATGTCTGTCAGTGATACATGTCTGTCAGTGATCCATGTCTGTCAGTGATCCATGTCTGTCAGTGATCCATGTCTGTCAGTGATCCATGTCTGATCCATGTCTGTCAGTGATCCATGTCTGATCCATGTCTGTCAGTGATACATGTCTGTCAATGATCCATGTCTGATCCATGTCTGTCAGTGATCCATGTCTGTCAGTGATACATGTCTGTCAGTGATACATGTCTGTCAGTGATCCATGTCTGATCCATGTCTGTCAGTGATCCATGTCTGTCAGTGATCCATGTATGTCAGTGATCCATGTCTGTCAGTGATCCATGTCTGTCAGTGATCCATGTCTGTCAGTGATCCATGTCTGTCAGTGATCCATGTCTGTCAGTGATACATGTCTGTCAGTGATCCATGTCTGTCAGTGATCCATGTCTGTCAGTGATCCATGTCTGTCAGTGATCCATGTCTGTCAGTGATCCATGTCTGTCAGTGATCCATGTCTGTCAGTGATCCATGTCTGTCAGTGATCCATGTCTGTCAGTGATCCATGTCTGTCAAGTTTTAGGTGTAGGTCTTTTTTACAGTTTATTGCGTGTTTTGTATAGTAAATTGTGTTTTATGTTAAACGTTATTTATTTTACGAAGCAAGTTTTAGCAACTTATATTAATCACTCACGTTGGCGCGAATGAAAGCATATAGTTATGTGATCCTTCGTGTGGGAGGGAAACCGGAGTACCCGGAGAAAACCAACCTGTCCAATCTGGCGACCACCCTACCATCTAACATACTTCCCGGTCCAAGGATCGAACCCGGGTCGCATTGGTGAGAAGCGAGCGCGCTAACCACTGCGCTAAACGGTGTTAACTAAACTTTTTATGTTCAGAATACACAGTCGGTCAGTCAGTTCCCACTACTATACCAAATAATAAGTTGTGTTGATTTTTTGTGTCTTAATATCGGAGTGTTAAGTTACACGGGAATGTTACTTATACTCTTGAAAGTTTATGTCATCTGTGATCTTCATGTACAGTTAGATCTATGTCATTGTGATCTTCATGTACAGTTAGATCTATGTCATTGTGATCTTCATGTACAGTTAGATCTATGTCATCTGTGATCTTCATGTACAGTTAGATCTCTATGTCATCTGTGATCTTCATGTACAGTTAGATCTCTATGTCATTGTGATCTTCATGTACAGTTAGATCTATGTCATCTGTGATCTTCATGTACAGTTAGATCTATGTCATTGTGATCTTCATGTACAGTTAGATCTATGTCATTGTGATCTTCATGTACAGTTAGATCTCTATGTCATCTGTGATCTTCATGTACAGTTAGATCTCTATGTCATCTGTGATCTTCATGTACAGTTAGATATATGTCATCTGTGATCTTCATGTACAGTTAGATCTATGTCATCTGTGATCTTCATGTACAGTTAGATCTATGTCATCTGTGATCTTCATGTACAGTTAGATCTATGTCATCTGTGATCTTCATGTACAGTTAGATCTCTATGTCATTGTGATCTTCATGTACAGTTAGATCTATGTCATCTGTGATCTTCATGTACAGTTAGGTCTCTATGTCATCTGTGATCTTCATGTACAGTTAGATCTCTATGTCATTGTGATCTTCATGTACAGTTAGATCTATGTCATTGTGATCTTCATGTACAGTTAGATCTATGTCATTGTGATCTTCATGTACAGTTAGATCTCTGTCATCTGTGATCTTCATGTACAGTTAGATCTCTATGTCATCTGTGATCTTCATGTACAGTTAGATCTATGTCATCTGTGATCTTCATGTACAGTTAGATCTATGTCATTGTGATCTTCATGTACAGTTAGATCTATGTCATTGTGATCTTCATGTACAGTTAGATCTCTATGTCATTGTGATCTTCATGTACAGTTAGATCTCTATGTCATCTGTGATCTTCATGTACAGTTAGATCTATGTCATCTGTGATCTTCATGTACAGTTAGATCTATGTCATCTGTGATCTTCATGTACAGTTAGATCTATGTCATCTGTGATCTTCATGTACAGTTAGATCTATGTCATCTGTGATCTTCATGTACAGTTAGATCTCTATGTCATTGTGATCTTCATGTACAGTTAGATCTATGTCATTGTGATCTTCATGTACAGTTAGATCTATGTCATCTGTGATCTTCATGTACAGTTAGGTCTCTATGTCATCTGTGATCTTCATGTACAGTTAGATCTCTATGTCATTGTGATCTTCATGTACAGTTAGATCTATGTCATTGTGATCTTCATGTACAGTTAGATCTATGTCATTGTGATCTTCATGTACAGTTAGATCTCTGTCATCTGTGATCTTCATGTACAGTTAGATCTCTATGTCATCTGTGATCTTCATGTACAGTTAGATCTATGTCATCTGTGATCTTCATGTACAGTTAGATCTATGTCATTGTGATCTTCATGTACAGTTAGATCTATGTCATTGTGATCTTCATGTACAGTTAGATCTCTATGTCATTGTGATCTTCATGTACAGTTAGATCTCTATGTCATTGTGATCTTCATGTACAGTTAAATCTATGTCATTGTGATCTTCATGTACAGTTAGATCTATGTCATTGTGATCTTCATGTACAGTTAGATCTATGTCATTGTGATCTTCATGTACAGTTAGATCTCTATGTCATTGTGATCTTCATGTACAGTTAGATCTATGTCATCTGTGATCTTCATGTACAGTTAGATCTATGTCATTGTGATCTTCATGTACAGTTAGATCTCTATGTCATTGTGATCTTCATGTACAGTTAGATCTCTATGTCATTGTGATCTTCATGTACAGTTAGATCTATGTCATTGTGATCTTCATGTACAGTTAGATCTATGTCATCTGTGATCTTCATGTACAGTTAGATCTATGTCATTGTGATCTTCATGTACAGTTAGATCTATGTCATTGTGATCTTCATGTACAGTTAGATCTCTATGTCATTGTGATCTTCATGTACAGTTAGATCTCTATGTCATTGTGATCTTCATGTACAGTTAGATCTATGTCATTGTGATCTTCATGTACAGTTAGATCTATGTCATTGTGATCTTCATGTACAGTTAGATCTATGTCATTGTGATCTTCATGTACAGTTAGATCTCTATGTCATTGTGATCTTCATGTACAGTTAGATCTCTATGTCATTGTGATCTTCATGTACAGTTAGATCTATGTCATTGTGATCTTCATGTACAGTTAGATCTATGTCATCTGTGATCTTCATGTACAGTTAGATCTATGTCATTGTGATCTTCATGTACAGTTAGATCTATGTCATTGTGATCTTCATGTACAGTTAGATCTCTATGTCATTGTGATCTTCATGTACAGTTAGATCTCTATGTCATTGTGATCTTCATGTACAGTTAGATCTATGTCATTGTGATCTTCATGTACAGTTAGATCTATGTCATTGTGATCTTCATGTACAGTTAGATCTCTATGTCATTGTGATCTTCATGTACAGTTAGATCTATGTCATCTGTGATCTTCATGTACAGTTAGATCTATGTCATTGTGATCTTCATGTACAGTTAGATCTATGTCATTGTGATCTTCATGTACAGTTAGATCTATGTCATTGTGATCTTCATGTACAGTTAGATCTATGTCATTGTGATCTTCATGTACAGTTAGATCTATGTCATTGTGATATTCATGTACAGTTAGATCTATGTCATCTGTGATCTTCATGTACAGTTAGATCTCTATGTCATTGTGATCTTCATGTACAGTTAGATCTCTATGTCATTGTGATCTTCATGTACAGTTAGATCTATGTCATTGTGATCTTCATGTACAGTTAGATCTCTATGTCATTGTGATCTTCATGTACAGTTAGATCTCTATGTCATTGTGATCTTCATGTACAGTTAGATCTCTATGTCATTGTGATCTTCATGTACAGTTAGATCTCTATGTCATTGTGATCTTCATGTACAGTTAGATCTTGTCATTGTGATCTTCATGTACAGTTAGATCTATGTCATTGTGATCTTCATGTACAGTTAGATCTATGTCATTGTGATCTTCATGTACAGTTAGATCTATGTCATTGTGATCTTCATGTACAGTTAGATCTATGTCATTGTGATCTTCATGTACAGTTAGATCTATGTCATTGTGATCTTCATGTACAGTTAGATCTAGCCAAGAAAAATCCTCTGCAAGTAGGCAAGAACAATCATCTACAAGTAGGCAAGATTTCTTCGAGATTTTGGACAAACAAATGGGTAAATGTCTGCACAGGAAATGCATCGGAATGTTGAGTATGTGCACACTATTGCCTTCCTCTGAGAACTTTATGCTGAGTGGTAGCACATGTTTTGCATTGTGATCAGTGCTTGTCTGTTTGTAGGTAAAACTTTCCCTGCATGTTTGCTTTAATTAATAGTCCTCCTCCGTGATAGAGTGGTAACGGTCATTGACTTGTATAGCACTGTAACCTATCATCACTGATGGTCACGGGTTCGAGCCTTGCTCAGACCGTGTCTCTTTATATGAAAAAGTTTGCAGATTCTTGCAGAGGTTGGTGCACCAAGTACTGGTTAACTGCTTGAGCCTGCCCAGGAAGGCGTTGTTAGGGAAACTGCCTGTCGCTCATATGGGCAACCGGTAGCGACGATAAATAAAGTTAATAAAAAAACTACAAAAATGTTTGCTTTATGTTTGCTGTGCACACTTTTTTAAAATTGGTGAAAACGCAAACTTCTACAGAATGTAATTTTCTATTATAATGTATAATTGTTTTCCAAATATTTACCTCAAGTATTTCAACTTAATAAACAACCATCGTATACGAGGAGTACTAGGAACACACTTATGAAATAGTTGTTTCTTGTTCCGGTACAGCATACAGTTGTTTCTTGTTCCAGTACAGCATACAGTTGTTTCTTGTTCCGGTACAGCATACAGTTGTTTCTTGTTCCGGTACAGCATACAGTTGTTTCTTGTTCCGGTACAGCATACAGTTGTTTCTTGTTCCGGTACAGCATACAGTTGTTTCTTGTTCCGGTACAGCATACAGTTGTTTCTTGAGAAAACCCACCTGTCTGATCTAGCGACCACCGTACCAAGTCACATACTTCCCGGTCCGAGGATCGAACCCGGGTTGTATTGGTGAGAAGCAAGCGCGCTAACCACTGCGCTAATTGGACAACCATGTGGCATGTAGAGAAGGCTCCAGACGAGGCATGTCGTCATCAACAAATGAAATTTACCATTACAAATACACATTTTCAAAGTGATCCTTGCAGTGCTTTCATGAACAGCAATTTGTCTTTAATTACTAACTTAAAATGCCAAAAAAATCCTGAAATATTTTTCCGGAAAATCTGAATTAACAAAAGCACTGATCAATATTTAAGGTGAAGAATCCCCTAACAAAAGCACTGATCAATATTTAAGGTGGAGAATCCCCTAACAAAAGCACTGATCAATATTTAAGGTGGAGAATCCCCTAACAAAAGCACTGATCAATATTTAAGGTGGGGAATCCCCTAACAAAAGCACTGATCAATATTTAAGGTGGAGAATCCCCTAACAAAAGCACTGATCAATATTTAAGGTGGGGAATCCCCTAACAAAAGCACTGATCAATATTTAAGGTGGCGAATCCCCTAACAATGAGCAGGATGTCACCCCTAAAGCAGAGATGAACGGTGATGAGGGTACACCATACTATAGAGTACGTGTATTGTTTATTATTCTTGGGAGCAACAGTAGCTTCCCGTATTTACTTCGGTAGACAGTCACTCATTGAGATACATCCCTGGTTTTTCTATTATCTCCCTTGGCAGATAAAGTCTGATTTATCCCGAAATGTAAATAGGTGCTTTTAGTTGTATTCCTTTGTTTTTACTGTTGTTCCTTAACCAGATGTTGCGGTATGACAAATGTGATTTTATCAAAATCCTGTTAATTAATAGATAAGAAATGTTTACAAATAAGTACCCAATGTATATACTGTAGGATATATGTTGGGGATATAGTAATTTAATAATTATAAGATGAGAAAGTAAATAAAAATTGCTAGTATGTTGTGCAAAGGAAACAACGATAAAAACAGAGGAAAACACTTAATAGGACCTATCTACTTTTAGGGAGTATTCAGGGGAAATAACTGACCGATGTCTCTCATTAATCACTCATTATGTAGCACATATATAATTAACTAGCATAATTTATGGTGTAGTTTGCTCATTTATCTGTGGCCGAGTGGTATGTGACCTTCCCATCAGCACTGTAGGTTTGTGACCTTCCCATCAGCACTGTAGGTTTGTGACCTTCCCATCAGCACTGTAGGTTTGTGACCTTCCCATCAGCACTGTAGGTATGTGACCTTCCCATCAGCACTGTAGGTATGTGACCTTCCCATCAGCACTGTAGGTATGTGACCTTCCCATCAGCACTGTAGGTATGTGACCTTCCCATCAGCACTGTAGGTTTGTGACCTTCCCATCAGCACTGTAGGTATGTGACCTTCCCATCAGCACTGTAGGTTTGTGACCTTCCCATCAGCACTGTAGGTATGTGACCTTCCCATCAGCACTGTAGGTTTGTGACCTTCCCATCAGCACTGTAGGTATGTGACCTTCCCATCAGCACTGTAGGTTTGTGACCTTCCCATCAGCACTGTAGGTTTGTGACCTTCCCATCAGCACTGTAGGTATGTGACCTTCCCATCAGCACTGTAGGTTTGTGACCTTCCCATCAGCACTGTAGGTTTGTGACCTTCCCATCAGCACTGTAGGTATGTGACCTTCCCATCAGCACTGTAGGTTTGTGACCTTCCCATCAGCACTGTAGGTATGTGACCTTCCCATCAGCACTGTA
>JABXNX010001705.1:0-11771 GCA_014843695.1 Archivesica marissinica | reverse complement strand
ACACAAGGGTTCAGTATAGATAGCTGGTACATACAGTAACACAGGGTTCAGTATAGATAGCTGGTACATACAGTAACACAAGGGTTCAGTATAGATAGATGGTACATACAGTAACACAAGGGTTCCATATAGATAGCTGGTACATACAGTAACACAAGGGTTCAGTATAGATAGCTGGTTCATACATTAACACAAGGGTTCAGTATAGATAGCTGGTACATACAGTAACACAAGGGTTCAGTATAGATAGCTGGTACATACAGTAACACAAGGGTTCAGTATAGATAGCTGGTACATACAGTAACACAAGGGTTTAGATAGCTGGTACATACAGTAACACAAGGGTTCAGTATAGATAGCTGGTACATACAGTAACACAAGGGTTTAGATAGCTGGTACATACAATAACACAAGGGTTCAGTATATATAGCTGGTACATACAGTAGCACAAGGGTTCAGTGTAGATAGCTGGTACATACAGTAACACAAGGGTTCAGTATAGATAGATGGTACATACAGTAGCACAAGGGTTCCATATAGATAGCTGGTACATACAGTAACACAAGGGTTCCATATAGATAGCTAGTACATACAGTAACATAAGGGTTCCATATAGATAGCTGGTACATACAGTAACACAATGGTTCAGTATAGATAGCTGGTACATACAGTAACACAAGGGTTCAGTATAGATAGCTGGTACATACAGTAACACAAGGGTTCCATATAGATAGCTGGTACATACAGTAACACAAGGGTTCAGTGTAGATAGCTGGTACATACAGTAACACAAGGGTTCCATATAGATAGCTGGTACATACAGTAACACAAGGGTTCAGTATAGATAGCTGGTACATACAGTAACACAAGGGTTCCATATAGATAGCTGGTACATACAGTAACACAAGGGTTCAGTATAGATAGCTGGTACATACAGTAACACAAGGGTTCAGTATAGATAGCTGGTACATACAGTAGCACAAGGGTTCAGTATAGATAGATGGTACATACAGTAACACAAGGGTTCAGTATAGATAGCTGGTACATACAGTAACACAAGGGTTCAGTATAGATAGCTGGTACATACAGTAACACAAGGGTTCCATATAGATAGCTGGTACATACAGTAACACAAGGGTTCCATATAGATAGCTGGTACATACAGTAACACAAGGGTTCCATATAGATAGCTGGTACATACAGTAACACAAGGGTTCAGTATAGATAGCTGGTACATACAGTAACACAAGGGTTCCATATAGATAGCTGGTACATACAGTAACACAAGGGTTCAGTATAGATAGCTGGTACATACAGTAACACAAGGGTTCAGTATAGATAGCTGGTACATACAGTAACACAAGGGTTCAGTATAGATAGCTGGTACATACAGTAACACAAGGGTTCAGTATAGATAGCTGGTACATACAGTAACACAAGGGTTCAGTATAGATAGCTGGTACATACAGTAACACAAGGGTTCCATATAGATAGCTGGTACATACAGTAACACAAGGGTTCAGTATAGATAGCTGGTACATACAGTAACACAAGGGTTTAGATAGCTGGTACATACAGTAACACAAGGGTTCAGTATAGATAGCTGGTACATACAGTAACACAAGGGTTTAGATAGCTGGTACATACAGTAACACAAGGGTTCAGTATAGATAGCTGGTACATACAGTAACACAAGGGTTCAGTATAGATAGCTGGTACATACAGTAACACAAGGGTTCAGTATAGATAGCTGGTACATACAGTAACACAAGGGTTCAGTATAGATAGCTGGTACATACAGTAACACAAGGGTTCAGTATAGATAGCTGGTACATACAGTAACACAAGGGTTCAGTATAGATAGCTGGTACATACAGTAACACAAGGGTTCAGTATAGATAGCTGGTACATACAGTAACACAAGGGTTCAGTATAGATAGCTGGTACATACAGTAACACAAGGGTTCAGTATAGATAGCTGGTACATACAGTAACACAAGGGTTCAATATAGATAGCTGGTACATACAGTAACACAAGGGTTCAGTATAGATAGCTGGTACATACAGTAACACAAGGGTTCAGTATAGATAGCTGGTACATACAGTAACACAAGGGTTCCATATAGATAGCTGGTACATACAGTAACACAAGGGTTCAGTATAGATAGCTGGTACATACAGTAACACAAGGGTTCCATATAGATAGCTGGTACATACAGTAACACAAGGGTTCAGTATAGATAGCTGGTACATACAGTAACACAAGGGTTCCATATAGATAGCTGGTACATACAGTAACACAAGGGTTCCATATAGATAGCTGGTACATACAGTAACACAAGGGTTCAGTATAGATAGCTGGTACATACAGTAACACAAGGGTTCAGTATAGATAGCTGGTACATACAGTAACACAAGGGTTCAGTATAGATAGCTGGTACATACAGTAACACAAGGGTTTAGATAGCTGGTACATACAGTAACACAAGGGTTCAGTATAGATAGCTGGTACATACAGTAACACAAGGGTTCAGTATAGATAGCTGGTACATACATTAACACAAGGGTTCAATATAGATAGCTGGTACATACAGTAACACAAGGGTTCAATATAGATAGCTGGTACATACAGTAACACAAGGGTTCAGTATAGATAGCTGGTACATACAGTAACACAAGGGTTCAGTATAGATAGCTGGTACATACAGTAACACAAGGGTTCAGTATAGATAGCTGGTACATACAGTAACACAAGGGTTCAGTATAGATAGCTGGTACATACAGTAACACAAGGGTTCAGTATAGATAGCTGGTACATACAGTAACACAAGGGTTCAGTATAGATAGCTGGTACATACAGTAACACAAGGGTTCAGTATAGATAGCTGGTACATACAGTAACACAAGGGTTCCATATAGATAGCTGGTACATACAGTAACACAAGGGTTCAATATAGATAGCTGGTACATACAGTAACACAAGGGTTCAGTATAGATAGCTGGTACATACAGTAACACAAGGGTTCAGTATAGATAGCTGGTACATACAGTAACACAAGGGTTCCTGGTACATACAGTAACACAAGGGTTCAGTATAGATAGCTGGTACATACAGTAACACAAGGGTTTAGATAGCTGGTACATACAGTAACACAAGGGTTCAGTATAGATAGCTGGTACATACAGTAACACAAGGGTTTAGATAGCTGGTACATACAATAACACAAGGGTTCAGTATATATAGCTGGTACATACAGTAGCACAAGGGTTCAGTGTAGATAGCTGGTACATACAGTAACACAAGGGTTCAGTATAGATAGATGGTACATACAGTAGCACAAGGGTTCCATATAGATAGCTGGTACATACAGTAACACAAGGGTTCCATATAGATAGCTAGTACATACAGTAACATAAGGGTTCCATATAGATAGCTGGTACATACAGTAACACAAGGGTTCAGTATAGATAGCTGGTACATACAGTAACACAAGGGTTCAGTATAGATAGCTGGTACATACAGTAACACAAGGGTTCCATATAGATAGCTGGTACATACAGTAACACAAGGGTTCAGTATAGATAGCTGGTACATACAGTAACACAAGGGTTCAGTATAGATAGCTGGTACATACAGTAACACAAGGGTTCAGTATAGATAGCTGGTACATACAGTAAACAAGGGTTCAGTATAGATAGCTGGTACATACAGTAACACAAGGGTTCAGTATAGATAGCTGGTACATACAGTAACACAAGGGTTCAATATAGATAGCTGGTACATACAGTAACACAAGGGTTCCATATAGATAGCTGGTACATACAGTAACACAAGGGTTCAGTATAGATAGCTGGTACATACAGTAACACAAGGGTTCAGTATAGATAGCTGGTACATACAGTAACACAAGGGTTCAGTATAGATAGCTGGTACATACAGTAACACAAGGGTTCAGTATAGATAGCTGGTACATACAGTAACACAAGGGTTCAGTATAGATAGCTGGTACATACAGTAACACAAGGGTTCCATATAGATAGCTGGTACATACAGTAACACAAGGGTTCCATATAGATAGCTGGTACATACAGTAACACAAGGGTTCAGTATAGATAGCTGGTACATACAGTAACACAAGGGTTCCATATAGATAGCTGGTACATACAGTAACACAAGGGTTTAGTATAGATAGCTGGTACATACAGTAACACAAGGGTGCAGTATAGATAGCTGGTACATACAGTAACACAAGGGTTCAGTATAGATAGCTGGTACATACAGTAACACAAGGGTGCAGTATAGATAGCTGGTACATACAGTAACACAAGGGTTCAGTATAGATAGCTGGTACATACAGTAACACAAGGGTTCCATATAGATAGCTGGTACATACAGTAACACAAGGGTTCAGTATAGATAGCTGGTACATACAGTAACACAAGGGTTCAGTATAGATAGCTGGTACATACAGTAACACAAGGGTTCAATATAGATAGCTGGTACATACAGTAACACAAGGGTTCAGTATAGATAGCTGGTACATACAGTAACACAAGGGTTCAGTATAGATAGCTGGTACATACAGTAACACAAGGGTTTAGATAGCTGGTACATACAGTAACACAAGGGTTCAGTATAGATAGCTGGTACATACAGTAACACAAGGGTTTAGATAGCTGGTACATACAGTAACACAAGGGTTCAGTATAGATAGCTGGTACATACAGTAGCACAAGGGTTCAGTGTAGATAGCTGGTACATACAGTAACACAAGGGTTCAGTATAGATAGATGGTACATACAGTAGCACAAGGGTTCCATATAGATAGCTGGTACATACAGTAACACAAGGGTTCCATATAGATAGCTAGTACATACAGTAACATAAGGGTTCCATATAGATAGCTGGTACATACAGTAACACAAGGGTTCAGTATAGATAGCTGGTACATACAGTAACACAAGGGTTCAGTATAGATAGCTGGTACATACAGTAACACATGGGTTCCATATAGATAGCTGGTACATACAGTAACACAAGGGTTCAGTATAGATAGCTGGTACATACAGTAACACAAGGGTTCAGTATAGATAGCTGGTACATACAGTAACACAAGGGTTCAGTATAGATAGCTGGTACATACAGTAACACAAGGGTTCAGTATAGATAGATGATACATACAGTAGCACAATGGTTCCATATAGATAGCTGGTACATACAGTAACACAAGGGTTCCATATAGATAGCTGGTACATACAGTAACACAAGGGTTCCATATAGATAGCTGGTACATACAGTAACACAAGGGTTCAGTATAGATAGCTGGTACATACAGTAACACAAGGGTTCAGTATAGATAGCTGGTACATACAGTAACACATGGATTCCATATAGCTAGCTGGTACATACAGTAACACAAGGGTTCAGTATAGATAGCTGGTACATACAGTAACACAAGGGTTCAGTATAGATAGCTGGTACATACAGTAACACAAGGGTTCAGTATAGATAGCTGGTACATACAGTAACACAAGGGTTCCATATAGATAGCTGGTACATACAGTAACACAAGGGTTCCATATAGATAGCTGGTACATACAGTAACACAAGGGTTCAATATAGATAGCTGGTACATACAGTAACACAAGGGTTCAGTATAGATAGCTGGTACATACAGTAACACAAGGGTTCAGTATAGATAGCTGGTACATACAGTAACACAAGGGTTCAGTATAGATAGCTGGTACATACAGTAACACAAGGGTTCAGTATAGATAGCTGGTACATACAGTAACACAAGGGTTTAGATAGCTGGTACATACAGTAACACAAGGGTTCAGTATAGATAGCTGGTACATACAGTAACACAAGGGTTTAGATAGCTGGTACATACAATAACACAAGGGTTCAGTATATATAGCTGGTACATACAGTAGCACAAGGGTTCAGTGTAGATAGCTGGTACATACAGTAACACAAGGGTTCAGTATAGATAGATGGTACATACAGTAGCACAAGGGTTCCATATAGATAGCTGGTACATACAGTAACACAAGGGTTCCATATAGATAGCTAGTACATACAGTAACATAAGGGTTCCATATAGATAGCTGGTACATACAGTAACACAATGGTTCAGTATAGATAGCTGGTACATACAGTAACACAAGGGTTCAGTATAGATAGCTGGTACATACAGTAACACATGGGTTCCATATAGATAGCTGGTACATACAGTAACACAAGGGTTCAGTATAGATAGCTGGTACATACAGTAACACAAGGGTTCAGTATAGATAGCTGGTACATACAGTAACACAAGGGTTCAGTATAGATAGCTGGTACATACAGTAACACAAGGGTTCAGTATAGATAGCTGGTACATACAGTAACACAAGGGTTCAGTATAGATAGCTGGTACATACAGTAACACAAGGGTTCCATATAGATAGCTGGTACATACAGTAACACAAGGGTTCAGTATAGATAGCTGGTACATACAGTAACACAAGGGTTCAGTATAGATAGCTGGTACATACAGTAGCACAAGGGTTCAGTATAGATAGATGGTACATACAGTAACACAAGGGTTCAGTATAGATAGCTGGTACATACAGTAACACAAGGGTTCAGTATAGATAGCTGGTACATACAGTAACACAAGGGTTCCATATAGATAGCTGGTACATACAGTAACACAAGGGTTCCATATAGATAGCTGGTACATACAGTAACACAAGGGTTCCATATAGATAGCTGGTACATACAGTAACACAAGGGTTCAGTATAGATAGCTGGTACATACAGTAACACAAGGGTTCCATATAGATAGCTGGTACATACAGTAACACAAGGGTTTAGTATAGATAGCTGGTACATACAGTAACACAAGGGTGCAGTATAGATAGCTGGTTCATACAGTAACACAAGGGTTTAGTATAGATAGCTGGTACATACAGTAACACAAGGGTGCAGTATAGATAGCTGGTACATACAGTAACACAAGGGTTCAGTATAGATAGCTGGTACATACAGTAACACAAGGGTTCCATATAGATAGCTGGTACATACAGTAACACAAGGGTGCAGTATAGATAGCTGGTACATACAGTAACACAAGGGTTCAGTATAGATAGCTGGTACATACAGTAACACAAGGGTTCCATATAGATAGCTGGTACATACAGTAACACAAGGGTTCAGTATAGATAGCTGGTACATACAGTAGCACAAGGGTTCAGTATAGATAGCTGGTACATACAGTAACACAAGGGTTCAGTATAGATAGCTGGTACATACAGTAACACAAGGGTTCAGTATAGATAGCTGGTACATACAGTAACACAAGGGTTTAGATAGCTGGTACATACAGTAACACAAGGGTTCAGTATAGATAGCTGGTACATACAGTAGCACAAGGGTTCAGTGTAGATAGCTGGTACATACAGTAACACAAGGGTTCAGTATAGATAGATGGTACATACAGTAGCACAAGGGTTCCATATAGATAGCTGGTACATACAGTAACACAAGGGTTCCATATAGATAGCTAGTACATACAGTAACATAAGGGTTCCATATAGATAGCTGGTACATACAGTAACACAAGGGTTCAGTATAGATAGCTGGTACATACAGTAACACAAGGGTTCAGTATAGATAGCTGGTACATACAGTAACACATGGGTTCCATATAGATAGCTGGTACATACAGTAACACAAGGGTTCAGTATAGATAGCTGGTACATACAGTAACACAAGGGTTCAGTATAGATAGCTGGTACATACAGTAACACAAGGGTTCAGTATAGATAGCTGGTACATACAGTAACACATGGGTTCAGTATAGATAGATGATACATACAGTAGCACAATGGTTCCATATAGATAGCTGGTACATACAGTAACACAAGGGTTCCATATAGATAGCTGGTACATACAGTAACACAATGGTTCCATATAGATAGCTGGTACATACAGTAACACAAGGGTTCAGTATAGATAGCTGGTACATACAGTAACACAAGGGTTCAGTATAGATAGCTGGTACATACAGTAACACATGGATTCCATATAGCTAGCTGGTACATACAGTAACACAAGGGTTCAGTATAGATAGCTGGTACATACAGTAACACAAGGGTTCAGTATAGATAGCTGGTACATACAGTAACACAAGGGTTCAGTATAGATAGCTGGTACATACAGTAACACAAGGGTTCCATATAGATAGCTGGTACATACAGTAACACAAGGGTTCCATATAGATAGCTGGTACATACAGTAACACAAGGGTTCCATATAGATAGCTGGTACATACAGTAACACAAGGGTTCAGTATAGATAGCTGGTACATACAGTAACACAAGGGTTCAGTATAGATAGCTGGTACATACAGTAACACAAGGGTTCAGTATAGATAGCTGGTACATACAGTAACACAAGGGTTTAGATAGCTGGTACATACAGTAACACAAGGGTTCAGTATAGATAGCTGGTACATACAGTAACACAAGGGTTTAGATAGCTGGTACATACAGTAACACAAGGGTTCAGTATAGATAGCTGGTACATACAGTAACACAAGGGTTTAGATAGCTGGTACATACAGTAACACAAGGGTTCAGTATAGATAGCTGGTACATACAGTAACACAAGGGTTTAGATAGCTGGTACATACAGTAACACAAGGGTTCAATATAGATAGCTGGTACATACAGTAACACAAGGGTTCCATATAGATAGCTAGTACATACAGTAACATAAGGGTTCCATATAGATAGCTGGTACATACAGTAACACAAGGGTTCAGTATAGATAGCTGGTACATACAGTAACACAAGGGTTCAGTATAGATAGCTGGTACATACAGTAACACATGGGTTCCATATAGATAGCTGGTACATACAGTAACACAAGGGTTCAGTATAGATAGCTGGTACATACAGTAACACAAGGGTTCAGTATAGATAGCTGGTACATACAGTAACACAAGGGTTCAGTATAGATAGCTGGTACATACAGTAACACAAGGGTTCAGTATAGATAGCTGGTACATACAGTAACACAAGGGTTCAGTATAGATATATGATACATACAGTAGCACAAGGGTTCCATATAGATAGCTGGTACATACAGTAACACAAGGGTTCCATATAGATAGCTGGTACATACAGTAACACAAGGGTTCAGTATAGATAGCTGGTACATACAGTAACACAAGGGTTCAGTATAGATAGCTGGTACATACAGTAACACATGGATTCCATATAGCTAGCTGGTACATACAGTAACACAAGGGTTCAGTATAGATAGCTGGTACATACAGTAACACAAGGGTTCAGTATAGATAGCTGGTACATACAGTAACACAAGGGTTCAGTATAGATAGCTGGTACATACAGTAACACAAGGGTTCCATATAGATAGCTGGTACATACAGTAACACAAGGGTTCCATATAGATAGCTGGTACATACAGTAACACAAGGGTTCAGTATAGATAGCTGGTACATACAGTAACACAAGGGTTCAGTATAGATAGCTGGTACATACAGTAGCACAAAGGTTCAGTATAGATAGCTGGTACATACAGTAACACAAGGGTTTAGATAGCTGGTACATACAGTAACACAAGGGTTCAGTATAGATAGCTGGTACATACAGTAACACAAGGGTTCAGTATAGATAGCTGGTACATACATTAACACAAGGGTTCAGTATAGATAGCTGGTACATACAGTAACACAAGGGTTCAGTATAGATAGCTGGTACATACAGTAACACAAGGGTTCAGTATAGATAGCTGGTACATACAGTAACACAAGGGTTCAGTATAGATAGCTGGTACATACAGTAACACAAGGGTTCAGTATAGATAGCTGGTACATACATTAACACAAGGGTTCAGTATAGATAGCTGGTACATACAGTAACACAAGGGTTCAGTATAGATAGCTGGTACATACAGTAACACAAGGGTTCAGTATAGATAGCTGGTACATACAGTAACACAAGGGTTCAGTATAGATAGCTGGTACATACAGTAACACAAGGGTTCCATATAGATAGCTGGTACATACAGTAACACAAGGGTTCCATATAGATAGCTGGTACATACAGTAACACATGGGTTCAGTATAGATAGATGGTACATACAGTAACACAAGGGTTCAGTATAGATAGCTGGTACATACAGTAACACAAGGGTTCCATATAGATAGCTGGTACATACAGTAACACAAGGGTTCCATATAGATAGCTGGTACATACAGTAACACATGGGTTCAGTATAGATAGCTGGTACATACAGTAACACAAGGGTTCAGTATAGATAGCTGGTACATACAGTAACACAAGGGTTCAGTATAGATAGCTGGTACATACAGTAACACATGGGTTCAGTATAGATAGCTGGTACATACAGTAACACAAGGGTTCAGTATAGATAGCTGGTACATACAGTAACACAAGGGTTCAGTATAGATAGCTGGTACATACAGTAACACAAGGGTTCAGTATAGATAGCTGGTACATACAGTAACACAAGGGTTCAGTATATATAGCTGGTACATACAGTAACACAAGGGTTCAGTATAGATAGCTGGTACATACAGTAACACAAGGGTTCAGTATAGATAGCTGGTTCATACAGTAACACAAGGGTTCCATATAGATAGCTGGTACATACAGTAACACAAGGGTTCAGTATAGATAGCTGGTTCATACATTAACACAAGGGTTCAGTATAGATAGCTGGTACATACAGTAACACAGGGTTCAGTATAGATAGCTGGTACATACAGTAACACAAGGGTTCAGTATAGATAGATGGTACATACAGTAACACAAGGGTTCCATATAGATAGCTGGTACATACAGTAACACAAGGGTTCAGTATAGATAGCTGGTTCATACATTAACACAAGGGTTCAGTATAGATAGCTGGTACATACAGTAACACAAGGGTTCAGTATAGATAGCTGGTACATACAGTAACACAAGGGTTCAGTATAGATAGCTGGTACATACAGTAACACAAGGGTGCAGTATAGATAGCTGGTTCATACATTAATTTTTGCACAGTAAAATTGTATGCTTAAATAGAAATAAATTAGGCTTTATGATGTTTGATACACATGAGTAATGATGAGATATTTTGTAAGTGAGGGAAGTAAATGAGGCATGGCAAGTAGCTTTGTAAGAACAGTTTCTCTGCAACAGTTTCAAGGATTTCCTCAATGATTTTGGATTATTTTATCATTGAATTTGTAGTGTTTTTTTGAGTAATTTATTTTGGATTACTTTGTAATTGAATTTGTAGTGTTTAATTGAGTCAATGATTTGGGATTAATTTGTCATTGAATTATATCTCCCCTAAATGTTTTTGCCATTACCTTCTCTCTGTCTGCTTGTCCCTGCTTCCATCTCCCAATCTACGTAATACTACATTATACACAAAGCTTGTCCCTGCTTCCATCTCCCAATCTACGCAATACTACATTATACACAAAGCTTGTCCCTGCTTCCATCTCCCAATCTATGCAATACTACATTATACACAAAGCTTGTCCCTGCTTCCATCTCCCAATCTATGCAATACTACATTATACACAAAGCTTGTCCCTGCTTCCATCTCCCAATCTACGCAATACTACATTATACACAAAGCTTGTCCCTGCTTCCATCTCCCAATCTACGCAATACTACATTATACACAAAGCTTGTCCCTGCTTCCATCTCCCAATCTACGCAATACTACATTATACACA
>JABXNX010001704.1:0-11782 GCA_014843695.1 Archivesica marissinica | reverse complement strand
GCATATCTTTGCACTGATTACCTGGCATATCTTTGCACTGATTACCTGGCATATCATTGGGACTGATTACCTGGCATATCTTTGCACTGATTACCTGGCATATCTTTGCACCGATTACCTGGCATATCTTTGCACTGATTACCTGTCATATCTTTGCACTGATTACCTGGCATATCATTGGGACTGATTACCTGGCATATCATTGGATTGATTACCTGGCATATCATTGGGACTGATTACCTGGCATATCTTTGCACTGATTACCTGGCATATCTTTGCACTGATTACCTGGCATATCATTGGGACTGATTACCTGGCATATCTTTGCACTGATTACCTGGCATATCTTTGGCACTGATTACCTGGCATATCTTTGCACTGATTACCTGGCATATCTTTGCACTGATTACCTGGCATATCATTGGGACTGATTACCTGGCATATCTTTGCACTGATTACCTGGCATATCATTGGGACTGATTACCTGGCATATCTTTGCACTGATTACCTGGCATATCTTTGCACTGATTACCTGGCATATCTTTGCACTGATTACCTGGCATATCTTTGCACTGATTACCTGGCATATCTTTGCACTGATTACCTGGCATATCTTTGGGACTGATTACCTGGCATATCTTTGGGACTGATTACCTGGCATATCTTTGCACTGATTACCTGGCATATCATTGGGACTGATTACCTGGCATATCTTTGCACTGATTACCTGGCATATCTTTGGACGATTACCTGGCATATCATTGGGACTGATTACCTGGCATATCTTTGCACTGATTACCTGGCATATCTTTGCACTGATTACCTGGCATATCTTTGGGACTGATTACCTGGCATATCTTTGCACTGATTACCTGGCATATCATTGGCACTGATTACCTGGCATATCTTTGCACTGATTACCTGGCATATCTTTGCACTGATTACCTGGCATATCTTTGCACTGATTACCTGGCATATCATTGGGACTGATTACCTGGCATATCATTGGGACTGATTACCTGGCATATCATTGGGACTGATTACCTGGCATATCTTTGCACTGATTACCTGGCATATCATTGGGTCTGATTACCTGGCATATCTTTGCACTGATTACCTGGCATATCTTTGGGACTGATTACCTGGCATATCTTTGCACTGATTACCTGGCATATCATTGGGACTGATTACCTGGCATATCTTTGGGACTGATTACCTGGCATATCATTGGGACTGATTACCTGGCATATCTTTGCACTGATTACCTGGCATATCTTTGGGACTGATTACCTGGCATATCATTGGACTGATTACCTGGCATATCATTGGGACTGATTACCTGGCATATCATTGCACTGATTACCTGGCATATCATTGGGACTGATTACCTGGCATATCTTTGGGACTGATTACCTGGCATATCATTGCACTGATTACCTGGCATATCTTTGCACTGATTACCTGGCATATCATTGGGACTGATTACCTGGCATATCTTTGCACTGATTACCTGGCATATCTTTGCACTGATTACCTGGCATATCATTGGGACTGATTACCTGGCATATCATTGGATTGATTACCTGGCATATCATTGGATTGATTACCTGGCATATCATTGCACTGATTACCTGGCATATCATTGGGACTGATTACCTGGCATATCATTGGATTGATTACCTGGCATATCATTGGACTGATTACCTGGCATATCTTTGCACTGATTACCTGGCATATCTTTGGGACTGATTACCTGGCATATCATTGGGACTGATTACCTGGCATATCATTGGGACTGATTACCTGGCATATCATTGGGACTGATTACCTGGCATATCTTTGCACTGATTACCTGGCATATCTTTGCACTGATTACCTGGCATATCATTGGGACTGATTACCTGGCATATCTTTGCACTGATTACCTGGCATATCTTTGGGACTGATTACCTGGCATATCATTGCACTGATTACCTGTCATATCTTTGCACTGATTACCTGGCATATCATTGGGACTGATTACCTGGCATATCATTGCACTGATTACCTGGCATATCTTTGCACTGATTACCTGGCATATCTTTGGACTGATTACCTGGCATATCATTGGGACTGATTACCTGGCATATCTTTGCACTGATTACCTGGCATATCTTTGCACTGATTACCTGGCATATCATTGGGACTGATTACCTGGCATATCTTTGCACTGATTACCTGGCATATCTTTGCACTGATTACCTGGCATATCATTGGGACTGATTACCTGGCATATCTTTGCACTGATTACCTGGCATATCTTTGCACTGATTACCTGGCATATCATTGGGACTGATTACCTGGCATATCTTTGCACTGATTACCTGGCATATCTTTGCACTGATTACCTGGCATATCATTGGGACTGATTACCTGGCATATCATTGGATTGATTACCTGGCATATCATTGGATTGATTACCTGGCATATCATTGCACTGATTACCTGGCATATCATTGGGACTGATTACCTGGCATATCATTGGATTGATTACCTGGCATATCATTGGATTGATTACCTGGCATATCATTGCACTGATTACCTGGCATATCTTTGGGACTGATTACCTGGCATATCATTGGGACTGATTACCTGGCATATCATTGGGACTGATTACCTGGCATATCATTGGGACTGATTACCAGGCATATCTTTGCACTGATTACCTGGCATATCTTTGCACTGATTACCTGGCATATCATTGGGACTGATTACCTGGCATATCTTTGCACTGATTACCTGGCATATCTTTGGGACTGATTACCTGGCATATCATTGCACCGATTACCTGTCATATCTTTGCACTGATTACCTGGCATATCATTGGGACTGATTACCTGGCATATCATTGCACTGATTACCTGGCATATCTTTGCACTGATTACCTGGCATATCATTGGGACTGATTACCTGGCATATCATTGCACTGATTACCTGGCATATCTTTGCACTGATTACCTGGCATATCTTTGCACCGATTACCTGGCATATCTTTGCACTGATTACCTGGCATATCTTTGCACTGATTACCTGGCATATCTTTGCACCGATTACCTGGCATATCTTTGGGACTGATTACCTGGCATATCTTTGCACTGATTACCTGGCATATCTTTGCACTGATTACCTGGCATATCATTGGGACTGATTACCTGGCATATCTTTGCACTGATTACCTGGCATATCTTTGCACCGATTACCTGGCATATCTTTGCACTGATTACCTGTCATATCTTTGCACTGATTACCTGGCATATCATTGGGACTGATTACCTGGCATATCATTGGATTGATTACCTGGCATATCATTGGGACTGATTACCTGGCATATCTTTGCACTGATTACCTGGCATATCTTTGCACGGATTACCTGGCATATCATTGGGACTGATTACCTGGCATATCTTTGCACTGATTACCTGGCATATCTTTGGCACTGATTACCTGGCATATATTTGCACTGATTACCTGGCATATCTTTGCACGGATTACCTGGCATATCATTGGGACTGATTACCTGGCATATCTTTGCACTGATTACCTGGCATATCATTGGCACTGATTACCTGGCATATCTTTGCACTGATTACCTGGCATATCTTTGCACTGATTACCTGGCATATCTTTGCACTGATTACCTGGCATATCTTTGCACTGATTACCTGGCATATCTTTGCACTGATTACCTGGCATATCATTGGGACTGATTACCTGGCATATCTTTGCACTGATTACCTGGCATATCTTTGCACTGATTACCTGGCATATCATTGGGACTGATTACCTGGCATATCTTTGCACTGATTACCTGGCATATCTTTGCACCGATTACCTGGCATATCATTGGGACTGATTACCTGGCATATCTTTGCACTGATTACCTGGCATATCTTTGCACTGATTACCTGGCATATCTTTGGGACTGATTACCTGGCATATCTTTGCACTGATTACCTGGCATATCATTGGCACTGATTACCTGGCATATCTTTGCACTGATTACCTGGCATATCTTTGCACTGATTACCTGGCATATCTTTGCACTGATTACCTGGCATATCATTGGGACTGATTACCTGGCATATCATTGGGACTGATTACCTGGCATATCATTGGGACTGATTACCTGGCATATCTTTGCACTGATTACCTGGCATATCATTGGGTCTGATTAGGGCCATTTCACGGTATTCGTTTTGTTGCGGACAGGACATTCAGAGACTTGTTTCTTTCACAGAAATTATTCTTGGGTATATTTTAAAAGTTTGAATGCATGAAAGTGAAGTACTTTGGTACCACTTCATATGATAACAAAATCAAATCTTTGGAATTTCAATTTTGGGGGGGAAAATGTGAAATAAAACGGGTTGCGGACAGGACAGAAAGTGAAGTGGGTTTTACTGTATGTTAGAAAAACCCAAAGTTCTGTCCATCCACTTGTTTTCTAAGATATTAAACCCTGCATATTTATATCTAAATGCCATAGGTATATTTTGGAGAAAATTTGATTCCAAAATGTTCAAGAATGACCGAGGGGGTAATTAACTGTGCGTTGCGGACAGGACATGGACAGAGCGTTGCGGACAGGACACGTTTTCACTTTGCATATAAATGAATTAAAATGCATTTTAATAAGAATAAAATAACTTTATTATCTAGTGTGACATGTATATACAGTGTTCCCCATGATGGATTTCATCAGGGGTATGGATCGGAGCTTGCCCCCCCCACCAACTTTTTTCCAAATGTCATGGTTTTCACATCTAAATCTGCACTAACACTGTCATTTACTTTTTTTTTAAATATGTACAACCTCAATATTCTGCATATAATAGATTTTATCAAGCTCCTGATCCCTGCCCCCCCCCCCCATATTAACATTGAGTTTTTGAGTCTATTCCTTTACTGGGACGGCAAGCGAAAATGTATAACGTCCACGATTGTCCATCACAGGTGCATCTAAGACTCCAATCACATCGTGTCGATCAACCCAGGAATCATCATTTGTTTTGAAGGTGAACACTTTCTTGTCATTGTCTTTCGATCGAAGGAATGAGAATTTGATAATGTTCTCCATATGATCAATGTCAGTGCACTGTCCAAGGAACACCTTCTCCAATTTGCTAGCGGTGAATCTTACCAAGCAAAAGTCACCAATTTTGCAGTCACGACTAGATATAGCAAAGTCCTTCTCAATAGGCATAGGGTCCTCGGTTTGATTGTTTTTCACCGTCTGTATGACACGTGCGATGGTCATAGGCTCGTGGCGTGTGAATGGCGAGTTCAGCGCTACTGCGAGACTACAGTCGTCATTGTGTCGGAGATAGTGCAGCGAATGTGTTCCACTGACTGCAAGACACTTCGCGAAACGATTGTCCAAATGAGCGGTACATTCCTTGATGTCGTCACTGGAGAGCCAAAGTACATTGATTTTGCCCGTGAGCCTTTTGGCAACGTCGTAGAACTCACGAGGATTTGTCACGGTTTCACGTTCTTGCAGAATTGCTCTCCAAACGACTCGTTTTGTTTCGCCACCAATTCCGTCGACTGGACCTTTCCCATGAGCTGTACAGAAGAAGCTCCAATCTGCCGTACACTCGAAGTCCCGTTCATGGAAAGCGAGGTTGGCGAAGTTGTACCGATTTTTGAATTGGCTTGCGGCACCGTCCGACCAGTAGTGGACAGTTGTAATGTCCCACGGCAAGACCATTTTCAGTTCACGCAAAACCAAGCTGTTGTTGGCATAAACAGCCTTCTTGTCATGTACAGGTTCATCCGAGATAATCGAGAATGACAAGTGTTCCAGGTCAGATGTTTCAGTTCGACGAAAGTAGACCACAACGGTAAAAATCGTCACACCGCCAGATGCCCAGTGAGCTGACATGATCTCTGACTGATGTTTGATAGAGAAATTCTCGGAGAAGTCTTCTTGAATGATGACTTCACCAGGTTTGATTGTCCCTTTCAAACACCGCAATTCCGCATGCTGGCGACGCTCATCGTACACATGTCGAGAAAATCGATTGAGCTGACTTTTCAGTTCGGTACTGGTGCTTTCAAGATCCGAGTTGATCAGAGTTTTTACGGTTTTGCCGTCCTGAGTTGTCCATTGGTAGTAGGACACGGGTGATGTGGCGTCGATTTCAGCGATGTTACCATTGATATCGTCAACTCCACACATAGGACACTTTCGATCGACACAGTCAATGTTTGCAAGGTCACAAACAGTAAGTTCCACAACTTGGACTGGATCACACGGAATGGCGGGTACGATTTTGTGAAGACCAGTCGCAAGCAATGCAATGTTCTGATGGTACTTGCACATACACACTTCTTGGTCCTGATTTGTCATCGGTTTCACATAAGGTGGGCGTAGCTCGGTGAACTTGGTGAAGCCAATAATGTCCCCATGCTCACGACAGAAAACCTGGTGCGATTCGGACAGTGACAAATATAGCAAACGTTTTTGCTTGTGTTCTCGTTTACCAGTGACAGAGTCTTTTACAGATATGCAGTCTCTTTTTCCTGGACACATCCTACTTATGTCATCACGCAAGTAAAACTGATGCACAAGCTCTAATGTCTGATTGGGAATGGCATCAGAACGTTTCTTTCGTTCATCATCGATAAGACTTCGTCGAACTCTAGTGTCTCTGACCGTTTTACAAAGTTTATCCCGTTTATCTCGAGGCATCGATGATAACACAGCACCAAGTACATGTGTTTCCCTCGTTGGCGTTCCAGGTAGAGCACGTATTACCTTGGCCACAGCCTTTCCAAGCGTGTTCTTGGACTTGTATGGTCCTATTTCCTCTGGCTCTGCCTCCGGTCTTCGAGCATTCGCCTTTTCTCTTCGTTGCCGTTGTTTGGCCTCCCGTTCCTTTCGCTTTTTTTCGTTCTTCTCCCATTCAGTCATAGTGACCTTTTTCAAAGCTCGTTGTTGCTTTTTCCTGTCTCGATCTTTTGCTTTAGCAGCCTCGTGTTTCTCGTCATCATTCCAGACCTTCGCTCTAAAACGATGGGATCTTTCTGTAGCAGTTAATGCTGGCATGACTTCTGAGATGCTGAGTTGATCTGGTGAAACATGAACTTGGGCTCTATCTTATAAGTCCCAGTTCTGTTGTTATAGTAATCAAGCCTGTTGAGTCCTAAAAGGTGTTTTAACACCCCATTACCTGGCATATCTTTGCACTGATTACCTGGCATATCTTTGGGACTGATTACCTGGCATATCTTTGCACTGATTACCTGGCATATCATTGGGACTGATTACCTGGCATATCTTTGGGACTGATTACCTGGCATATCATTGGGACTGATTACCTGGCATATCTTTGCACTGATTACCTGGCATATCTTTGGGACTGATTACCTGGCATATCATTGCACTGATTACCTGGCATATCATTGGGACTGATTACCTGGCATATCATTGCACTGATTACCTGGCATATCATTGGGACTGATTACCTGGTATATCTTTGGGACTGATTACCTGGCATATCATTGCACTGATTACCTGGCATATCTTTGCACTGATTACCTGGCATATCATTGGGACTGATTACCTGGCATATCTTTGCACTGATTACCTGGCATATCTTTGCACTGATTACCTGGCATATCATTGGGACTGATTACCTGGCATATCATTGGATTGATTACCTGGCATATCATTGGATTGATTACCTGGCATATCATTGCACTGATTACCTGGCATATCATTGGGACTGATTACCTGGCATATCATTGGATTGATTACCTGGCATATCATTGGATTGATTACCTGGCATATCATTGCACTGATTACCTGGCATATCTTTGGGACTGATTACCTGGCATATCATTGGGACTGATTACCTGGCATATCATTGGGACTGATTACCTGGCATATCATTGGGACTGATTACCAGGCATATCTTTGCACTGATTACCTGGCATATCTTTGCACTGATTACCTGGCATATCATTGGGACTGATTACCTGGCATATCTTTGCACTGATTACCTGGCATATCTTTGGGACTGATTACCTGGCATATCATTGCACCGATTACCTGTCATATCTTTGCACTGATTACCTGGCATATCATTGGGACTGATTACCTGGCATATCATTGCACTGATTACCTGGCATATCTTTGCACTGATTACCTGGCATATCATTGGGACTGATTACCTGGCATATCATTGCACTGATTACCTGGCATATCTTTGCACTGATTACCTGGCATATCTTTGCACCGATTACCTGGCATATCTTTGCACTGATTACCTGGCATATCTTTGCACTGATTACCTGGCATATCTTTGCACCGATTACCTGGCATATCTTTGGGACTGATTACCTGGCATATCTTTGCACTGATTACCTGGCATATCTTTGCACTGATTACCTGGCATATCATTGGGACTGATTACCTGGCATATCTTTGCACTGATTACCTGGCATATCTTTGCACCGATTACCTGGCATATCTTTGCACTGATTACCTGTCATATCTTTGCACTGATTACCTGGCATATCATTGGGACTGATTACCTGGCATATCATTGGATTGATTACCTGGCATATCATTGGGACTGATTACCTGGCATATCTTTGCACTGATTACCTGGCATATCTTTGCACGGATTACCTGGCATATCATTGGGACTGATTACCTGGCATATCTTTGCACTGATTACCTGGCATATCTTTGGCACTGATTACCTGGCATATCTTTGCACTGATTACCTGGCATATCTTTGCACGGATTACCTGGCATATCATTGGGACTGATTACCTGGCATATCTTTGCACTGATTACCTGGCATATCATTGGCACTGATTACCTGGCATATCTTTGCACTGATTACCTGGCATATCTTTGCACTGATTACCTGGCATATCTTTGCACTGATTACCTGGCATATCTTTGCACTGATTACCTGGCATATCTTTGCACTGATTACCTGGCATATCATTGGGACTGATTACCTGGCATATCATTGGGACTGATTACCTGGCATATCATTGCACTGATTACCTGGCATATCTTTGGGACTGATTACCTGGCATATCTTTGCACTGATTACCTGGCATATCATTGGGACTGATTACCTGGCATATCTTTGCACTGATTACCTGGCATATCATTGTACTGAGTACCTGGCATATCTTTGCACTGATTACCTGGCATATCTTTGGGACTGAGTACCTGGCATATCTTTGGGACTGATTACCTGGCATATCATTGCACTGATTACCTGGCATATCATTGGCTGATTACCTGGCATATCTTTGCACTGATTACCTGGCATATCTTTGCACTGATTACCTGGCATATCTTTGCACTGATTACCTGGCATATCATTGGGACTGATTACCTGGCATATCATTGGGACTGATTACCTGGCATATCATTGGGACTGATTACCTGGCATATCTTTGCACTGATTACCTGGCATATCATTGGGTCTGATTACCTGGCATATCTTTGCACTGATTACCTGGCATATCTTTGGGACTGATTACCTGGCATATCTTTGCACTGATTACCTGGCATATCATTGGGACTGATTACCTGGCATATCTTTGGGACTGATTACCTGGCATATCATTGGGACTGATTACCTGGCATATCTTTGCACTGATTACCTGGCATATCTTTGGGACTGATTACCTGGCATATCATTGCACTGATTACCTGGCATATCATTGGGACTGATTACCTGGCATATCATTGCACTGATTACCTGGCATATCATTGGGACTGATTACCTGGCATATCTTTGGGACTGATTACCTGGCATATCATTGCACTGATTACCTGGCATATCTTTGCACTGATTACCTGGCATATCATTGGGACTGATTACCTGGCATATCTTTGCACTGATTACCTGGCATATCTTTGCACTGATTACCTGGCATATCATTGGGACTGATTACCTGGCATATCATTGGATTGATTACCTGGCATATCATTGGATTGATTACCTGGCATATCATTGCACTGATTACCTGGCATATCATTGGGACTGATTACCTGGCATATCATTGGATTGATTACCTGGCATATCATTGGATTGATTACCTGGCATATCATTGCACTGATTACCTGGCATATCTTTGGGACTGATTACCTGGCATATCATTGGGACTGATTACCTGGCATATCATTGGGACTGATTACCTGGCATATCATTGGGACTGATTACCTGGCATATCTTTGCACTGATTACCTGGCATATCTTTGCACTGATTACCTGGCATATCATTGGGACTGATTACCTGGCATATCTTTGCACTGATTACCTGGCATATCTTTGGGACTGATTACCTGGCATATCATTGCACTGATTACCTGGCATATCTTTGCACTGATTACCTGGCATATCATTGGGACTGATTACCTGGCATATCATTGCACTGATTACCTGGCATATCTTTGCACTGATTACCTGGCATATCATTGGGACTGATTACCTGGCATATCATTGCACTGATTACCTGGCATATCTTTGCACTGATTACCTGGCATATCTTTGCACCGATTACCTGGCATATCTTTGCACTGATTACCTGGCATATCTTTGCACTGATTACCTGGCATATCTTTGCACCGATTACCTGGCATATCTTTGGGACTGATTACCTGGCATATCTTTGCACTGATTACCTGGCATATCTTTGCACTGATTACCTGGCATATCATTGGGACTGATTACCTGGCATATCTTTGCACTGATTACCTGGCATATCTTTGCACCGATTACCTGGCATATCTTTGCACTGATTACCTGTCATATCTTTGCACTGATTACCTGGCATATCATTGGGACTGATTACCTGGCATATCATTGGATTGATTACCTGGCATATCATTGGGACTGATTACCTGGCATATCTTTGCACTGATTACCTGGCATATCTTTGCACGGATTACCTGGCATATCATTGGGACTGATTACCTGGCATATCTTTGCACTGATTACCTGGCATATCTTTGGCACTGATTACCTGGCATATCTTTGCACTGATTACCTGGCATATCTTTGCACGGATTACCTGGCATATCATTGGGACTGATTACCTGGCATATCTTTGCACTGATTACCTGGCATATCATTGGCACTGATTACCTGGCATATCTTTGCACTGATTACCTGGCATATCTTTGCACTGATTACCTGGCATATCTTTGCACTGATTACCTGGCATATCTTTGCACTGATTACCTGGCATATCTTTGCACTGATTACCTGGCATTATGGCATATCATTGGGACTGATTACCTGGCATATCATTGGGACTGATTACCTGGCATATCATTGCACTGATTACCTGGCATATCTTTGGGACTGATTACCTGGCATATCTTTGCACTGATTACCTGGCATATCATTGGGACTGATTACCTGGCATATCTTTGCACTGATTACCTGGCATATCATTGTACTGAGTACCTGGCATATCTTTGCACTGATTACCTGGCATATCTTTGGGACTGAGTACCTGGCATATCTTTGGGACTGATTACCTGGCATATCATTGCACTGATTACCTGGCATATCATTGCACTGATTACCTGGCATATCATTGGGTCTGATTACCTGGCATATCTTTGGGACTGATTACCTGGCATATCTTTGCACTGATTACCTGGCATATCATTGGGACTGATTACCTGGCATATCATTGGGACTGATTAACTGGCATATCTTTGCATTGATTACCTGGCATATCTTTGGGACTGATT
>JABXNX010001703.1:0-11784 GCA_014843695.1 Archivesica marissinica | reverse complement strand
TATGCGTCGCCTGATACGGTAGATGGTAGAACAATATATACGTCGCCCGATACGGTAGATGGTAGAACAATATATGTGTCGCCAGTTGTGTTTTAATTTACGAGCAATACCCACTATTCTATTTTGTTGTTAAACATTTATTTGTGGCTGCTTCATAGAGTTAAAATGCATATTAAAACAACATATTGGGAATCTGGAAACTGGCTGCTTAAGTTCTACATTCTAGTTCTACACAGTACACCCAACACTCAGAAGCTAGTATGACAGGGAGGCGCTTGCCAGGGACAGTGGATAAAACTCTCAATTAGTGAGATAGAGAGTGCTAAAAGAACTACATACCAAGGTTTATATGGTATTGGGTTCGGGACTGAGGAATTAAGTAGTTCATATTCCTTTTATCTGTTAGGTGGTTTTGGTCGGCTCATACTAAATTTATTTTGATTTTATAAAGGTATATTACTGATGATTGTATGCTTCGATATTCAAATGTTTGCCAGTTCAGGGAATTAATCATTTTTGTTACACTGCTTGTATAGTTATCGTCATTGCAGACATGCGTGCGGCTGACCTTTGCACTATTTCTGCTTTATAGGTGAGAGACTATTGCCAGGGGTGCAAGAGGGTTTAGCAATACTAGAGTAGAGGTCGTGCATAGGTGTTATCAGCTTTTTCGTTGATCTTCTTGTTACCGGTCTTTACATTCCTTTTGATGAATCTGAGAGAATTAGTAGCTTTGTAGCAGATGTTGTTTATGTGGGTAGACAAGTTTAAATCTTTACTAATTATAACACCTAGATATTTGGCGGAATCATTTGATTTTAATACCATGCTATGGAGTGTGTAAGGGAAAATAAGTGGTTTTCTATTTCGAGTTATTCTCAGCACCTCACACTTGTCTAGAATGAATCCATGGACAAGTCCCGTTCCCATTGTTCAAGAACATTGAGGTTACTTTGGAGGATTTGTGCATCAGAGGAGGATTTTACTGTGCGATACAATATGGTGTGATCTGCGAACAGTCTAGCTTTACTCTTGGTGGAGTTGGGGAGGTCATTAATGTGTGCTAGAAAGAGGTAGGTTCCTAAAAAAGAGCCTTGCGGGACCCCATATATGACAGGCAGTGTATCAGAAGTGCAGCCATCCACAACTACTGTTTGGGATCGGCCCATTAGGAATGACTTGATCCACCGTGATGCTAGGGGGTAGATACCCAACTCATTAAGTTTGTATATTAGTTTGTTGTGATCAACCTTGTCAAACGCTTTACTAAAAGCAATAACAATAACATCAGTTTGTTTACCATTTTCAAGGTTGTCGTTTTCCTCTTGTATGAAGCTGATAAGCTGAGATTCAAAACTATTTTTTGATCTGAAGCCATGTTAGAATTAGCTTAGGAGGTCATTATTGTGAAAATGTATCATTCTGTTAGAGACAAAAATATGCTCCAATAGTTTGGAAGACATGCAGGTGAGAGAAATTGGCATGTAATTACTGGCGATACAGGTGACCAATAACACCGGTTTGACTGTAATCAGATAGAAGAACTATGACAAGCAAAATAAATACATACGTTTGACATAAAGAAATACTTTCAAAATAAATCATATGTGTTAGCGGCGATAAATAAACGTAAAAACATACACAAACAATGATCATAATGTATCTGTTGCCACTGTTTTGCTTGGATGGGGTGTTTTCTTTTATGTTTTTCAATGAATGATCGAATTTTCTTAGGTAAAGAAAACGCCATCTTTCCCACTGTTTTCAAGCAATGAAAGATGCATTTTCTCTGTCACACCTTGATTTCCGTATTCCTTTTCTGACAATCATGAAAAGTTAATATAACGTAATATATTCTAATGAATTTGTTTTGTCTGTAGTTTTTAATTTTGACATAAAACAGAAACTAACTAGAACATTATACCGGCACTATTTCTTATTAAGGACCTTCAGACTGAAACGAGTGGTTGTGCGGTTGTGTATTGAATCGAAATGAGGCACCCGATAGAGCAAGTTAAAATGAATTAAATATGAGAACAACTATAATATTATCCGAAATCATTGGAAATAATAAGTATTTAAACACAAATATCCTCTATGTCTAAAATCAGTAACAACAAACACTATATATCATGAATATAAATGTCCAGTCAAATAGTATTGTATAATTTCATAACTCATAAGTAGATAAGTTGTTACTTAATTTTCTTAAAATAAATTACTCACTTGCATTCATTATCATATCTATTTTTAGATACATGGTTTGACCAAAGCTTTCGTGTTATCCGAATAGTTATGAGGATATGTTGTGGTATATCCACGTAGTTATGAGACTATGTTGTGGTATATCTGGGTAGTTATGAGAATATGTTGTGGTATATCCACGTAGTTATGAGAATATGTTGTGGTATATCCGCGTAGTTATGAGAATATGGTGTGGCATAGGCCACAATAAAAATCTGATCAGAAAGAAAATGTACTTGTTAGGAGTGTTTAGGGAAGAGGCAGTAATCCCACAGAACAGGTGGCAGTACACTAAAGCTGAAAATTAGAATACTCTTCAATTGAAGATCAAATTTAATACCAACCCTAATGTCCATATTACTACTGCCAATTGTTTCAAGATTACTGCCCATTGTATATTTCGTTTACTGCATCTAGATATCGTTAACGGTGTGAGCGATCCGAATAAACCACTGATCTGGTCCGAATAAGCTCAGTCCGAATCAGCCGTTGAACCACCAGTAGAAGGTATTGCAATATATATATACAAACCAATAATTACCAAACTAACTATCCAATGTTCTTCAAAATCGCCACCGCAGAAAATTAGTATGCATTTGGGGATTAGTATCTTATAATTACCTATTAATAAATTGTCCCATTGGCCATTTTTGTTGAGTACAAACGGCGTATTTTTACTAAGGGACATAAGTGATACTATTTTAGCATGGAAAAGTATCCAACTCTTCTGGGTCTATTCTCCGTACCGTACCGTCCAAATAGTATTCTTTATTATTCCCACTACCCATCAAACATTTTCTGATTATTGTTGGGAGGTCCTTCTGCTGCGGCGGGGAGTGGAACAATCGCATTTCCTGGGAAATAATAGGTACTCTGCCCGCTTTCTCCGATATATAATCATTTATCTCTTGTCCCCGATATGGAGCGAACCTTTTGCAATGATGATATCAGTGAAAGGCGAGTTCCATCAACGGCGCGTTGGACAACTCGGCCACTGCGGCTCTGATGTACAGGAATCGCAGGTACGAGCCTACGTCTGATCCTAATACATTTTAGTCTTTCAGGTGGACTTTAAAGAGTTCACGTGTCGGTGCTTTACATTGTGCATGTACACGAACAAGAGGAGTCACTGGAATGGGCCTCTCTCTGTATCATTGCACTATGCTCCAAAATTCTTCGACACATCTAAAATGACTAATCTCAGGAAGCGTCGCTCACACGGATAACCGGTAGCGACGATATATAAGGGTAAAACGTGCATGTATATAGCTAGAATCGAGGGTATTGATTTTGAAACAGATGTACAGGAAAAACGATTACAAACATATGAAGAAACAAGAACGGAGAATACACCGAATCAGACGAATATTAATGATGTATACAATGTGCTTAGAGCAATGTACAAGCAACATGCATAGAGCAAAGTACAAGCGACATGCTTAGAGCAATGTACAAACAACGGGTGCAAACAATTTGGTGTTGGACCTCAATAACAAATTCAACAAGTTTTAATGAACACAATTCGCTTTATTACACACATTATAATATTAATTGTACATACTAGTATGTAAGTTCTTATTGTTTTTAAAGTCGTCGTTACACAAAGAAGTTATTCTAATTAAATGAAGGTAACATGTTATAATTATAACATCTATAATACAAATACAACACAAATGACAACAGTAACTACAAGCATATAAGTACAATAGATGTATGCGTTTGCAATGATCTAACTGCATAGATAATGTATAACAGAAATATTTACTGTAAGGCTATTGATGTGTTTCTTATATTGTAACTGCATAAATAATGTATAACAGAAATATTTACTGTAAGGCTATTGATGTGTTTCTTATATTGTAACTGCATAGATAATGTATAACAGAAATAGTTACTGTAAGGCTATTGATGTGTTTCTTATATTTAACTGCATAGATAATGTATAACAGAAATATTTACTGTAAGGCTATTGATGTGTTTCTTATATTTAACTGCATAGATAATGTATAACAGAAATATTTACTGTAAGGCTATTGATGTGTTTCTTATATTTAACTGCATAGATAATGTATAACAGAAACATTTATTGTAAGGCTATTGATGCTTATATTTAACTGCATAGATAATGTATAACAGAAATATTTACTGTAAGGCTATTAATGTGTTTCTTATATTTAACAGCATAGATAATGTATAACAGAAATATTTACTGTAAGGCTATTGATGCTTATATTTAACTGCATAGATAATGTATAACAGAAATATTTACTGTAAGGCTATTGATGTGTTTCTTATATTGTAACTGCATAGATAATGTATAACAGAAATATTTACTGTAAGGCTATTGATGTGTTTCTTATATTGTAACTGCATAGATAATGTATAACAGAAACATTTATTGTAAGGCTATTGATGCTTATATTTAACTGCATAGATAATGTATAACAGAAATATTTACTGTAAGGCTATTGATGCTTATATTTTAACTGCATAGATAATATACAACATCACTACTAGGAACAGTAAATGCAATCCACATACAAAGTACTTAGCTTAATGTACAAACTGCACGCGTAATTGCGAGATCGGACAGGTTTCATGGCATCT
Source organism: Archivesica marissinica (assembly GCA_014843695.1). Lineage (NCBI taxonomy): Eukaryota > Metazoa > Mollusca > Bivalvia > Venerida > Vesicomyidae > Archivesica > Archivesica marissinica. The sequence goes on along the minus strand of JABXNX010001703.1, from coordinate 6,933 downwards.
TCAATGTTCAAAATATATTGCAGTATTCTAAATGTTCGCCTCAGTGTATGGACAGAAAGAACAAAATAGCAGAGGAGCAAAATAGCAAAAGTTATCTACATTTATTGCATGTTGTTATATAATGTTCTGTGTTACTGAAATAAAGATTAAATATATATCCATTTCCTTCACATACATTTCCAAGTGCAAAGGATTGTATACGCACCTCCATCGTTAAATCGCTAGCCAGTATATACGTGTTTGTACAAATATCCACTGATGCACATTTTTAAACTGATATAGCCACTGATTGCCTTCTTAGTGATTTAGCACTCTAGTGGAAGTTGTACGGCATATCATACATGTCCCTCTTCAAATGTATACACTTGTCAAATATCTGACATACATGCACATGCGTGTGGTCGTTCTTCGATGATGTGACCATGTGCTGTTTTACACTCATTAATCTGGATTATTATATAATTCACACTCACGTAATCGCTCTCTAGAATATTTGAGCATGTGCTCCTTCAAACTGTCAGACCGTCTAAAAGCCGTATTACATATTCCACACTCAGTTGTTGGTCGCTCTCCAGTATGTATGCGACTGTGCACCTTCAAATTGTCAGACCGGTTAAAAGCTGTATAACATATTCCACACTCATATGGTCGTTCTCAAGTATGAATGCGACTGTGCACCTTGAAACTGTCAGACAGGCTAAAAGCCGTATTACATATTCCACACTCATGTGGTCGTTCTCAAGTAAGTATGCGACTGTGCATCTTCAAACTGTCGGACCGGCTAAAAGCCGTATTACATATTCCACACTCATGTGGTCGTTCTCAAGTAAGTATGCGACTGTGCATCTTCAAACTGTCAGACCGGCTAAAAGCTGTATTGCATATTCCACACTCATGTGGTCGTTCTCAAGTATGCATGTGACTGTGCGCCTTCAAACTGTCAGACCGGCTAAACGCTGTATTACATAGTCCACACACATGTTGTCGTTCTCAAGTAAATATGCGACTATGCTTCATTAAAGAGTCAGGCTGACTAGAATAAAAGCTTTATTATAAATTTCACATTAATGTGTCCGTTCTCCAGTATGTTGCTTTAATTGCCAGATCGGCTAAACGTCTTATTACATACTTCACACTCATGTGGACGTTCTCCTGTCTGTGTGAATATGTGCCACTTTCAACTGCAAGACCGGCTAACCGTCTTATTACATAATTCACACTGGCTAACCGCTTTATTACATTGTTCACACTCATGTGGACGTTCTCCAGTATGTATAAGCATATGTTGCTTTAAATTGCTAGACTGACTAAACGTTTTATTACATAGTTCACACTCATGTGGTCGTTCTCCGGTATGTATGAGCATGTGCTTCTTTAAAATTCAAACTGAATAAACGCATTATTACATATTTCACACTCATATGGCCGTTCCCCAGTATGTACAAGCATATGTCGCTTTATAGCGCCAGACTGGCTAAAAATCTTATTACATAGTTCACACTTACGTGGACGTTCTCCAGTTTGTTTCATCATGTTCATCTTCAAACTACTGGAATGGTTAAATGTCTTGTTCATATTTCACACACATATGGTCCATGTGCTTCCTTAAAGATGCATATTGGCTAAATGCTTTATTACATATTTCAAACTCACGTGGAAGTTCTCCAGTATGTACAAGCATATGTTGCATTAATTAAATTTCCAGACTGACTAAAAGCCTTATTACATTTTTCACACGTATTTGGCTGTTCTCCGGTATGTATGAGCACATGCTGCTTTAAAATGCAGGATTAACTGAACGCTTTATTATATAGTTCACAATCAAGTGACCGTTCTCAGTAATGAACTGCCATGTCCTGCTTTATTCTAGAGACACTTTGCGAATCCTCAGTTATATTATTAAATGTATTACCTGCACTAATATGTAGTTCAGTTCTTACATAGTATAACATCCTTCTAACAACATGTTCACAATTTGAAATTTCTTAAACCAGGACATGATATTGACGATGGTTTTTTCGCCAAGTGAATCAATTTACGTAGGAGTATAACAAGAATCTGTTTATGATACAATTCTTACAAATGAACTCATCTAGATCTGTTCCTGTGAACATCAGGTTGCATCTCCTGTAAGCAGACAACATATTAAATATTCACAAATGAATGTTTCAGTATTAGTCGGGTTCAACGATTGGGATATTAACCTCATATCGTATACACCACCACCACCACCACCGCCGCCGCCACCACCACTACCACCACCACAATCCCTCGCGATTATTTTATTCAAATTTATTTGAATATATTCTTGCTAACAGGACATATTAGAGCAAACTTTTCAAACAACAAGACGGCCCGGTCAATAATCGTATTGTCCGGTTAATTGCCAAGTTGAACGTTCTAATACAAGTTCATGTGGATTCAATGGCAGAGTGCCTCTGTAATAATGCCACATACTTGTATGTTGTACAAGGCAAATAATGTAGGGAACTGAGCGATTAATTTACGTGAGTCATTTACATCTAACATGACTTGGATACTACTGTATATATAATAATATGCCAACAAATTCTCTTATTGAAAAATGGTCTTATCAAAGTCATGTCAGCGTAAAGCAGCCTCTACCATATGTGAATGAAGTTTTTAGTCCTGTAAGTATGGGATATATAACTTTATTTACCTGTATAAAGTCCAAACACATGTAGATTTGGGTGGAATTGGGTAGAATTGGGTGGAATTGGGTAAATCGTGCCTCCGAATCAGCACATACATCATGCATTGATGCCGTGTTTAACATAAATATCACTCCCTTGCACTAAACCTTACGGCGACCCTCACCCTGAGATTTGTGGCAGATGGCACCTCCCACCGACATTGTTCACACCCCCCTCTATGTGTCTCTCTTCCATATATACTGGCTGTATAGACCAGCCTACATTCATAGTTTCCATACCCCGGTTCCCAGTACATTTTTTGCAGCCCTCCCCCATATTGATTCACTTCCATACCAAATAGGTTAGACATGCTTTAACAAACCCACACACATTCTGTACTAATACACCTGATCCAATCCACTACCTTTTTCTTAATTTCCATTGTGGTAACCAAATGGTATTATCAAATCGAAACCAGGAAGCGAAATGATTCAGGTTACTCGGGTCCATATTGACGGTCGCTACTCGACCATCACAATAGCCTGTTAAAATAATAAATGGAACATTCACATACCTAGCAAAAGCCTCAAACAATGTCTAATAAAACTCACCTGAATTGTGTAGCCTTTTCCCATTCAAGTGTTTCGAAATTCTCGCCTGTGCACATCGCATACTCTATATCACAGCGTCATTCTGCATAACTTTGTCAAAACAAAGTTCGTTTAGGGTCGAATTCGTCCTCAGAATCCAAGGAACTGCCTTCATCACTCGAGTTTCCTGATTCAATATCCTCTTCTCAAGAGTTTGAAAAATATTCTGTCACTACATCGCCTAATTCTGAGGTATCATTTGCATTTAAATTCAACAAGTTCGCCATTTCTGTAGCCATTTTACAATCGGAACTGCGTTTCGAAAATATCCACAGAGCATGCACATAACTCAGTAGCCAATTAAACACCGCATTTCAGGCCACATGCTTGGTAACAAAAGAATTGTTTACATCGTAGGTGTTTGTTTCAACAGCTTTGATTGGTTAATACAGGGTTATGACGTTATATCTTTATCAAATTTGAATAGAGGGAACTTCCAGCTCTATTTTTATACCAAACATGACCGGGATTTCCCGATACTTTAGCCTGAAGTGTATTGTTTTCAAGGCCCATTTTTCACGGTTTTCATTGTTTTATGACTAATTTGTCAGAATTAATTAATTAGTGCTTTCACAAAATAACGTTTTTTTATGCATTTTTGTAATACTTTTCACAAAATAACCTTGCCGTAGTTGCAGTATACATATTTCTTAATATTTATATGCTGAAATCCAAAATATGGTGATTTTAGCCTGTATCATGATTATTGGTCAATATCTTGAATATGGATTTAGCGACTTCCGACTGGTTTTGTAATGGAGGGTCACATATTGTACCGCGAAATTACAGAACATGACGATAAGGTGTTGCAATTAGTTCTACCAGAGATATATCGGAAGACGGCACTAATTGGCCTTCATAATGAAATAGGACATCCAGGAAGAGATCGCACATTATCACTTGTACGTGAACGATTCTTTTGGCCTGGTTTGTCATCTGATGTGGAACGATGTGTGACAAGATGTGAAAGGTGTCTGCGCAGAAAATCATCCACCAACATGCGAGCACCATTAGTAAGCATTGTAACTACATACCCACTGGAACTGGTATGCATGGATGTTTTGTCACTAGAGCCATCAAAAGGAGGAATCAGTAACATACTTGTCGTAACAGATCACTTTACGAAATATGCTCTAGCGATCCCAACCAAGAACCAAACAGCCAAAACTACAGCAGAAGCTTTTTACGAACAGTTTATAGTTCACTAGAATTCATTCAGATCAAGGAGGTAACTTCGAGTCCAACATCATCAAAGAACTTTGTACACTATTTGGTATAGAGAAATCACGAACAACTCCATACCACCCAAGAGGAAACGGAATTTCAGAACGGTATAACCGGACACTGCTTAGCATGCTCGGTACGCTAGAGCCAGATAAGAAACCGGATTGCACGAGTCTACTAGGTTCTCTCCATTTCAACTCATGTTTGGAAGAACACCTAAATTACCTATCGATTCGGTATTTGAATCTGCAAGAGACACGCCACCAAACCAAACACCCAAATAGTATATAGACCAGCTTAAACAACGATTAGAAAGCACAAGAGAAATAGTTGCCAAGATAAACAACAAGGCTCGCCAGAGACAGAAAGCGAATTATGATAAGAAAGCGAAAGCAGTGAAGATAAATATTGGAGACAAGGTGTTAGTGAAAATTCTTGCATTCGATGGTCGTCACAAGATTGCAAATAAATTTGAGAAAGATGCATATGAGGTATTCGATCAACCCAATTTGGACATACCTGTGTATAAGATCAGAGCACCAGACGGTAGAGAAAGAACGCTACATAGAAACCACTAATTACCTTTAGGTACTATTGACAATGGACCGGATATAGAGGTGTTACGAGATAGACCAATTCCTAAACCGAGGAATATGTCACAGAGGAGACAACCAGTTGTAACTGTAAGACAGAACAAAGGAAGTAGGAAGATAGAAGTGGTAGCGAATAATAGAAACTGCGACATCGCAAATAGATCTGATTCAGAGGAATCAGAGGAAGACGAATATGTAACATTAATATATTATAGTGGGGACGCTCACACTTCCAATAAGGCAGAAGAGTGATTGATAGCAATTGGCAATGAAGAAGAAGTAGAAGGTGCTGCACGGATAGAAAATCGTATAGTAGAAGCCGATACACACAGGGACGTTGCAAGTCACACAGACATGTCAACAGGAGAAGATATGAGAGTCACTGAAGAAATAGATGAATATATAGTAAGAGAAGAAGCAAGTGAAGCTGTTGGAGAAGATATGAGAGTCACTGAAGAAATAGATGAAGATATAGTAAGAGAAGAAGCAAGTGAAGCTGTTGGAGAAGATATGAGAGTCACTGAAGAAATAGATGAAGATATAGTTAGAGAAGAAGCAATTGAAGTTGTAGGAACGGAAGAAGCAATTGAAGTTGTAGGAACCGAGAGGAGAGTAGTAGAAGACAGAGAAGAAACGGTAGCTAAAGTACAGGATCAAACAGAAGAAGTAGTTAAAGTGCGAACTACAACTGATATAGTTAGGCCAAGAAAACCTAGACCCAGGAATGTAGAACCAAGACCTGAACCAAGAGAGCCTCCAAGAAAATCTGACAGAACATCCAAGAAGCCAAAGTATTTACAAGATTACCATCTTAGTCAGATAACCGAGAGACCGCGTGACAGTAGATCAGAGGCATTAAATCAGTCAGGAATTTTATCCAAAGTCAGTTCAGATATGGCCAACAGATTGTGGGAAACTGTTATGAAGTGATCTTTTAAAATGTATATATGGAGTGATGTGACATTTTGATTTGATGGGAATTGATAAAAAGTGACATTGAAATAGTCGCTTTACAAATCATTGTTTTATCTTAAAGCTGTCATACGATTTAATAAAAGTGTGATATTTACACATGTGCTAAAGTGATTATATAATAATTAATGCACGTATCGTTCTGTGTCAGAAATTTGTCGAGGACGAAATTTCAAATACGAGAGAGAAGAGAAATCGATATTTTCTTTTCTGTGGTTTTATTATTTTAATGTGGCGACGAGGATGATGTATTATATAATTATTGTTTGCAGTATTTTCTTTCAGCTGAAGAAAGCTAACTGCAGTTGACAAGTTATTTTTGTGTTTACAGGTTGTTGAATACTTTGATAGAGTATAGAATTTGATGGAATTTTTTTATGGACATTGACAGTTATTGTGGGCATAGTAGTATTACGATTTAAAGTGTTAATATGTTGATCAGATTTATTTGTTGTAGCTTGAATGACGAGACGTCATTTAATGGAGAGGCGGAGGATGTAGCAGTGCTGATTTTAGCTATTTTTGTAATAACACACATAGTTCCCTTAATGCTTGCATTTACCCCTGTTATGTAATGGAATGGTCCAAATGGTTGAATTCAATGTAGTTCAAAGTTGTAAGGTTACTTAGGTCATAGTAATAGTTATGATTTCCCGCGGTTGGTTTTGATTGGTAGATTAGATGAACAGTGATCATCTGTTTATACGCCATTTGTAATTGAGATGCCAGTTTTGGTTTAAACAGTATTTATTCCAATAAATGTACATGTATAATACAAACAATGTTACAAATTACATAAATTGTGAATGGTTTGGATTGGAAAACAAGTTTTCAGAAAAC
>JABXNX010001702.1:0-11784 GCA_014843695.1 Archivesica marissinica | reverse complement strand
ACTGAATAGTCCAGAGCAACCAGTGACTGAATAGTCCAGAGCAACCAGTGACTGAATAGTCCAGAGCGACCAGTGACTGAATAGTCCAGAGCAACCAATGACTGAATAGTCCAGAGCAACCAATGACTGAATAGTCCAGAGCAACCAATGACTGAACAGTCCAGAGCAACCAATGACTGAACAGTCCAGAGCAACCAATGACTGAATAGTCCAGAGCAACCAGTGACTGAATAGTCCAGAGCAACCAGTGACTGAATAGTCCAGAGAAACCAATGACTTAATAGTCCAGTGCAACCAATGACTGAACAGTCCAGAGCAACCAATGACTGAACAGTCCAGAGCAACCAGTGACTGAATAGTCCAGAGCAACCAGTGACTGAATAGTCCAGAGCAACCAATGACTGAATAGTCCAGAGCAACCAATGACTGAATAGTCCAGAGCAACCAATGACTGAACAGTCCAGAGCAACCAGTGACTGAATAGTCCAGAGCGACCAATGACTGAACAGTCCAGAGCAACCAGTGACTGAATAGTCCAGAGCAACCAATGACTGAATAGTCCAGAGCAACCAGTGACTGAATAGTCCAGAGCAACCAGTGACTGAATAGTCCAGAGCAACCAATGACTGAACAGTCCAGAGCAACCAATGACTGAATAGTCCAGAGCAACCAATGACTGAATAGTCCAGAGCGACCAGTGACTGAACAGTCCAGAGCAACCAATGACTGAACAGTCCAGAGCAACCAATGACTTAATAGTCCAGTGCAACCAATGACTGAACAGTCCAGAGCAACCAATGACTGAACAGTCCAGAGCAACCAATGACTTAATAGTCCAGTGCAACCAATGACTGAACAGTCCAGAGCAACCAGTGGCTGAACAGTCCAGAGCAACCAATGACTGAATAGTCCAGTGCAACCAATGACTGAACAGTCCAGAGCAACCAATGACTGAACAGTCCAGAGCAACCAATGACTGAACAGTCCAGTGCAACCAATGACTGAACAGTCCAGAGCAACCAATGACTGAACAGTCCAGAGCAACCAATGACTGAATAGTCCAGAGCAACCAGTGACTGAACAGTCCAGAGCAACCAGTGACTGAATAGTCCAGAGCAACCAATGACTGAACAGTCCAGAGCAACCAATGACTGAATAGTCCAGAGCAACCAATGACTGAACAGTCCAGAGCAACCAATGACTGAATAGTCCAGAGCAACCAATGACTGAATAGTCCAGAGCAACCAGTGACTGAATAGTCCAGAGCAACCAGTGACTGAATAGTCCAGAGCAACCAGTGACTGAATAGTCCAGAGCAACCAGTGACTGAATAGTCCAGAGCAACCAATGACTGAATAGTCCAGAGCGACCAGTGACTGAATAGTCCAGAGCAACCATGACTGAATAGTCCAGAGCAACCAGTGACTGAATAGTCCAGAGCAACCAGTGACTGAATATCCAGAGCGACCAGTGACTGAATAGTCCAGAGCAACCAATGACTGAACAGTCCAGAGCAACCAATGACTGAACAGTCCAGAGCGACCAGTGACTGAATAGTCCAGAGCAACCAGTGACTGAATAGTCCAGAGCAACCAGTGACTGAATATTCCAGAGCGACCAGTGACTGAATAGTCCAGAGCAACCAATGACTGAACAGTCCAGAGCAACCAATGACTGAACAGTCCAGAGCGACCAGTGACTGAATAGTCCAGTGCAACCAATGACTGAACAGTCCAGAGCGACCAGTGACTGAATAGTCCAGAGCAACCAGTGACTGAATAGTCCAGAGCGACCAGTGATTGAATAGTCCAGAGCGACCAATGACTGAACAGTCCAGAGCAACCAGTGACTGAATAGTCCAGTGCAACCAATGACTGAACAGTCCAGAGCGACCAGTGACTGAAAAGTCCAGACCAACCAATGACTGAACAGTCCAGAGCAACCAGTGACTGAACAGTCCAGAGCGACCAGTGACTGAATAGTCCAGTGCGACCAATGACTGAATAGTCCAGTGCAACCAATGACTGAACAGTCCAGAGCGACCAGTGACTGAATAGTCCAGAGCGACCAGTGACTGAATAGTCCAGACCAACCAATGACTGAACAGTCCAGAGCGACCAGTGACTGAATATTCCAGAGCAACCAGTGACTGAATAGTCCAGTGCAACCAATGACTGAATAGTCCAGAGCAACCAATGACTGAATAGTCCAGAGCAACCAGTGACTGAATAGTCCAGAGCAACCAGTGACTGAATAGTCTAGTGCAACCAATGACTTAATAGTACAGTGCATCCAATGACTAAATCGTCCGGAGCGACCAGTGACTGAACAGTCCAGAGCAACCATTGACTGAACAGTCCAGAGCAACCAATGACATAATAGTCCAGTGCAACCAATGACTAAATAGTCCAGAGCGAACAGTGACCGAACAGTCCAGAGCAACCAATGACTGAACATTCCAGAGCAACACATGACTTAATAGTCCAGTGCAACCAATGACTGAACAGTCCAGAGCAACCAATGACTGAACAGTCCAGAGCAACCAATGACTTATATAGTCCAGTGCAACCAATGACTGAACAGTCCAGAGCAAACAGTGACTGAATAGTTCAGAGCGACCAGTGACTGAATAGTCCAGAGCAAGCAGTGACTGAATAGACCAGAGCAACCAATGACTGACCAGTCCAGAGCAACCAATGACTGAACAGTCCAGAGCAACCAATGACTGAATAGTCCAGACCAACCAATGACTGAATAGTCCAGTGCAACCAATGACTGAATAGTGCAGAGCGACCAATGACTGAATAGTCCAGAGCGACCAATGACTGAATAGTCCAGAGCGACGAGTGACTGAATAGTCCAGAGCGACCAGTGACTGAATAGTCCAGAGCGACCAGTGACTGAATAGTCCAGAGCAACCAATGACTGAATAGTCCAGAGCAACCAATGACTGAACAGTCCAGAGCAACCAATGAATGAACAGTCCAGAGCAACCAATGACTGAATAGTCCAGAGCAACCAATGACAGAACAGTCCAGAGCAACCAATGACTGAACAGTCCAGAGCAACCAGTGACTGAACAGTCCAGAGCAACCAATGACTGAACAGTCCAGAGCAACCAATGACTGAACAGTCCAGACCAACCAGTGACTGAACAGTCCAGAGCAACTAGTGACTGAATAGTCCAGAGCGACCAATGACTGAACAGTCCAGAGCAACCAATGACTGAACAGTCCAGAGCAACCAGTGACTGAATAGTCCAGAGCAATCAGTGACTGAATAGTCCAGAGCAACCAGTGACTGAATAGTCCAGACCAACAAATGACTGAACAGTCCAGAACAACCAATGACTTAATAGTACAGTGCAACTAATGACTAAATAGTCCAGAGAGACCAGTGACTGAACAGTCCAGAGAAACCAATGACTGAACAGTTCAGAGCAACCAATGACATAATAGTCCAGTGCAACCAATGACTAAATAGTCCAGATCGAACAGTGACTGAACAGTTCAGAGCAACCAATGACTGAACAGTTCAGAGCAACCAATGACTGAACATTCCAGAGCAAAAAATGACTTAATAGTCCGGTGCAACCAATGACTGAACAGTCCAGAGCAACCAATGACTGAACAGTCCAGAGCAACCAATGACTTAATAGTCCAGTGCAACCAATGACTGAACAGTCCAGAGCAACCAGTGGCTGAACAGTCCAGAGCAACCAATGACTGAATAGTCCAGAGCAACCAATGACTTAATAGTCCAGTGCAACCAATGACTGAACAGTCCAGAGCAACCAATGACTGAACAGTCCAGAGTAACCAATGACTTAATAGTCCAGTGCAACCAATGACTGAACAGTCCAGAGCAACCAGTGGCTGAACAGTCCAGAGCAACCAATGACTGAATAGTCCAGTGCTACCAATGACTGAACAGTCCAGAGCAACCAATGACTGAACAGTCCAGAGCAACCAATGACTGAACAGTCCAGAGCAACCAATGACTGAACAGTCCAGAGCAACCAATGACTGAACAGTCCAGACCAACCAGTGACTGAACAGTCCAGAGCAACTAGTGACTGAATAGTCCAGAGCGACCAATGACTGAACAGTCCAGAGCAACCAATGACTGAACAGTCCAGAGCAACCAGTGACTGAATAGTCCAGAGCAATCAGTGACTGAATAGTCCAGAGCAACCAGTGACTGAATAGTCCAGACCAACAAATGACTGAACAGTCCAGAACAACCAATGACTTAATAGTACAGTGCAACTAATGACTAAATAGTCCAGAGAGACCAGTGACTGAACAGTCCAGAGAAACCAATGACTGAACAGTCCAGAGCAACCAATGACATAATAGTCCAGTGCAACCAATGACTAAATAGTCCAGATCGAACAGTGACTGAACAGTTCAGAGCAACCAATGACTGAACATTCCAGAGCAAAAAATGACTTAATAGTCCGGTGCAACCAATGACTGAACAGTCCAGAGCAACCAATGACTGAACAGTCCAGAGCAACCAATGACTTAATAGTCCAGTGCAACCAATGACTGAACAGTCCAGAGCAACCAGTGGCTGAACAGTCCAGAGCAACCAATGACTGAATAGTCCAGAGCAACCAATGACTTAATAGTCCAGTGCAACCAATGACTGAACAGTCCAGAGCAACCAATGACTGAACAGTCCAGAGTAACCAATGACTTAATAGTCCAGTGCAACCAATGACTGAACAGTCCAGAGCAACCAGTGGCTGAACAGTCCAGAGCAACCAATGACTGAATAGTCCAGTGCTACCAATGACTGAACAGTCCAGAGCAACCAATGACTGAACAGTCCAGAGCAACCAATGACTGAACAGTCCAGAGCAACCAGTGACTGAACAGTCCAGTGCAACTAGTGACTGAATAGTCCAGGCCAACGAATGACTGAACAGTCCAGAGCAACCAATGACTTAATAGTCCAGTGCAACCAATGACTGAACAGTCCAGAGCAACCAATGACTGAATAATCCAGTGCAACCAATGACTGAATAGTCCAGAGCGACAAATGACTGAATAGTCCAGAGCGACCAATGACTGAATAGTCCAAAGCGACGAGTGACTGAATAGTCCAGAGCGACCAGTGACTGAATAGTCCAGAGCAACCAGTGACTGAACAGTCCAGAGCAACCAGTGACTGAATTGTCCAGTGCTACCAATGACTGAACAGTCCAGACGAACCAGTGACTGAACAGTCCAGAGCAACCAGTGATTGAATAGTCCAGAGCGACCAATGACTGAACAGTCCAGAGCAACCAATTACTGAACAGTCCAGAGCAACCAATGACTGAATAGTGCAGAGCGACCAGTGACTGAATAGTCCAGAGCAACCAGTGACTGAATAGTCCAGAGCAACCAGTGACTGAATAGTCCAGAGCAACCAGTGACTGAATAGACCAGAGCAACCAATGACTGACCAGTCCAGAGCAACCAATGACTGAACAGTCCAGAGCAACCAATGACTGAATAGTCCAGACCAACCAATGACTGAACAGTCCAGAGCGACCAGTGAATGAATAGTCCAGTGCAACCAATGACTGAATAGTGCAGAGCGACCAATGACTGAATAGTCCAGAGCAACCAGTGACTGAATAGTCCAGAGCGACCAGTGACTGAATAGTCCAGAGCAACCAGTGACTGAATAGTCCAGAGCGACCAGTGACTGAATAGTCCAGAGCAACCAATGACTGAATAGTCCAGAGCAACCAATGACTGAACAGTCCAGAGCAACCAATGACTGAACAGTCCAGAGCAACCAATGACTGAATAGTCCAGAGCAACCAATGACTGAACAGTCCAGAGCAACCAATGACTGAATATTCCAGAGCAACCAATGACTGAATAGTCCAGAGCGACCAGTGACTGAATAGTCCAGAGCAACCAATGACTGAATAGTGCAGAACGACCAGTGACTGAATAGTCCAGAGCAACCAGTGACTGAATAGTTCAGGGCAACCAGTGACCGAATAGTCCAGAGCAACCAGTGACTGAATAGTCCAGAGCGACCAGTGACTGAATAGTCCAGTGCAACCAGTGACTGAATAGTCCAGAGCAACCAGTGATTGAATAGTCCAGAGCAACCAATGACTGAACAGTCCAGAGCAACCAATTACTGAACAGTCCAGAGCGACCAGTGACTGAATAGTCCAGAGCAACCAGTGACTGAATAGTCCAGAGCAAACAGTGACTGAATAGTTCAGAGCGACCAGTGACTGAATAGTCCAGAGCAAGCAGTGACTGAATAGACCAGAGCAACCAATGACTGACCAGTCCAGAGCAACCAATGACTGAACAGTCCAGAGCAACCAATGACTGAATAGTCCAGACCAACCAATGACTGAACAGTCCAGAGCGACCAGTGACTGAATAGTCCAGTGCAACCAATGACTGAATAGTGCAGAGCGACCAATGACTGAATAGTCCAGAGCGACCAATGACTGAATAGTCCAGAGCGACGAGTGACTGAATAGTCCAGAGCGACCAGTGACTGAATAGTCCAGAGCGACCAGTGACTGAATAGTCCAGAGCAACCAATGACTGAATAGTCCAGAGCAACCAATGACTGAACAGTCCAGAGCAACCAATGAATGAACAGTCCAGAGCAACCAATGACTGAATAGTCCAGAGCAACCAATGACAGAACAGTCCAGAGCAACCAATGACTGAACAGTCCAGAGCAACCAGTGACTGAACAGTCCAGAGCAACCAATGACTGAACAGTCCAGAGCAACCAATGACTGAACAGTCCAGAGCAACCAATGACTGAACAGTCCAGAGCAACCAATGACTGAATATTCCAGAGCAACCAATGACTGAATAGTCCAGAGCGACCAGTGACTGAATAGTCCAGAGCAACCAATGACTGAATAGTGCAGAGCGACCAGTGACTGAATAGTCCAGAGCAACCAGTGACTGAATAGTTCAGGGCAACCAGTTACTGAATAGTCCAGAGCAACCAGTGACTGAATAGTCCAGTGCAACCAGTGACTGAATAGTCCAGAGCAACCAGTGGCTGAACAGTCCAGAGCAACCAATGACTGAATAGTCCAGTGCTACCAATGACTGAACAGTCCAGAGCAACCAATGACTGAATAGTCCAGTGCTACCAATGACTGAACAGTCCAGACCAACCAATGACTGAACAGTCCAGAGAAACCAATGACTTAATAGTCCAGTGCAACCAATGACTGAACAGTCCAGAGTAACCAATGACTGAACAGTCCAGAGCAACCAGTGACTGAACAGTCCAGTGCAACCAGTGACTGAATAGTCCAGGCCAACGAATGACTGAACAGACCAGAGCAACCAATGACTGAATAGTCCAGTGCTACCAATTACTAAACAGTCCAGACCAACCAATGACTGAAGAGTCCAGAGAAACAAATGACTTAATAGTCCAGTGCAACCAATGACTGAACAGTCCAGAGCAATCAATGACTGAACAGTCCAGAGCAACCAGTGACTGAACAGTCCAGTGCAACCAGTGACTGAATAGTCCAGGCCAACGAATGACTGAACAGTCCAGAGCAACCAATGACTTAATAGTCCAGTGCAACCAATGACTGAACAGTCCAGAGCAACCAATGACTGAATAGTCCAGTGCAACCAATGACTGAATAGTCCAGAGCGACAAATGACTGAATAGTCCAGAGCGACCAATGATTGAATAGTCCAGAGCGACGAGTGACTGAATAGTCCAGAGCGACCAGTGACTGAATAGTCCAGAGCAACCAGTAACTGAATAGTCCAGAGCGACCAGTGACTGAACAGTCCAGAGCAACCAATGACTGAACAGTCCAGAGCAACCAGTGACTGAACAGTCCAGAGCAACCAATGACTGAACAGTCCAGAGCAACCAATGACTGAACAGTCCAGAGCAACCAATGACTGAACAGTCCAGACCAACCAGTGACTGAACAGTCCAGAGCAACCCGTGATTGAATAGTCCAGAGCGACCAATGACTGAACAGTCCAGAGCAACCAATGACTGAACAGTCCAGAGCAACCAGTGACTGAATAGTCCAGAGCAATCAGTGACTGAATAGTCCAGAGCAACCAGTGACTGAATAGTCCAGACCAACAAATGACTGAACAGTCCAGAGCAACCAGTGACTGAATAGTCCAGAGCAACCAATGACTGAATAGTCCAGAGCAACCAGTGACTGAATAGTCCAGAGCAACCAGTGACTGAATAGTCTAGTGCAACCAATGACTTAATAGTACAGTGCATCCAATGACTAAATCGTCCGGAGCGACCAGTGACTGAACAGTCCAGAGCAACCATTGACTGAACAGTCCAGAGCAACCAATGACATAATAGTCCAGTGCAACCAATGACTAAATAGTCCAGAGCGAACAGTGACCGAACAGTCCAGAGCAACCAATGACTGAACATTCCAGAGCAACACATGACTTAATAGTCCAGTGCAACCAATGACTGAACAGTCCAGAGCAACCAATGACTGAACAGTCCAGAGCAACCAATGACTTATATAGTCCAGTGCAACCAATGACTGAACAGTCCAGAGCAAACAGTGACTGAATAGTTCAGAGCGACCAGTGACTGAATAGTCCAGAGCAAGCAGTGACTGAATAGACCAGAGCAACCAATGACTGACCAGTCCAGAGCAACCAATGACTGAATAGTCCAGACCAACCAATGACTGAATAGTCCAGTGCAACCAATGACTGAATAGTGCAGAGCGACCAATGACTGAATAGTCCAGAGCGACCAATGACTGAATAGTCCAGAGCGACGAGTGACTGAATAGTCCAGAGCGACCAGTGACTGAATAGTCCAGAGCGACCAGTGACTGAATAGTCCAGAGCAACCAATGACTGAATAGTCCAGAGCAACCAATGACTGAACAGTCCAGAGCAACCAATGACTGAACAGTCCAGAGCAACCAATGACTGAATAGTCCAGAGCAACCAATGACTGAACAGTCCAGAGCAACCAATGACTGAACAGTCCAGAGCAACCAGTGACTGAACAGTCCAGAGCAACCAATGACTGAACAGTCCAGAGCAACCAATGACTGAACAGTCCAGACCAACCAGTGACTGAACAGTCCAGAGCAACCAGTGACTGAATAGTCCAGAGCAACCAATGACTGAACAGTCCAGAGCAACCAATGACTGAACAGTCCAGAGCAACCAGTGACTGAATAGTCCAGAGCAATCAGTGACTGAATAGTCCAGAGCAACCAGTGACTGAATAGTCCAGACCAACAAATGACTGAACAGTCCAGAACAACCAATGACTTAATAGTACAGTGCAACTAATGACTAAATAGTCCAGAGAGACCAGTGACTGAACAGTCCAGAGCAACCAATGACTGAACAGTCCAGAGCAACCAATGACATAATAGTCCAGTGCAACCAATGACTAAATAGTCCAGATCGAACAGTGACTGAACAGTTCAGAGCAACCAATGACTGAACAGTTCAGAGCAACCAATGACTGAACATTCCAGAGCAAAAAATGACTTAATAGTCCGGTGCAACCAATGACTGAACAGTCCAGAGCAACCAATGACTGAACAGTCCAGAGCAACCAATGACTTAATAGTCCAGTGCAACCAATGACTGAACAGTCCAGAGCAACCAGTGGCTGAACAGTCCAGAGCAACCAATGACTGAATAGTCCAGAGCAACCAATGACTTAATAGTCCAGTGCAACCAATGACTGAACAGTCCAGAGCAACCAATGACTGAACAGTCCAGAGTAACCAATGACTTAATAGTCCAGTGCAACCAATGACTGAACAGTCCAGAGCAACCAGTGGCTGAACAGTCCAGAGCAACCAATGACTGAATAGTCCAGTGCTACCAATGACTGAACAGTCCAGAGCAACCAATGACTGAACAGTCCAGAGCAACCAATGACTGAACAGTCCAGAGCAACCAATGACTGAACAGTCCAGAGCAACCAATGACTTAATAGTCCAGAGCAACCAATGACTGAACAGTCCAGAGCAACCAATGACTGAATAGTCCAGAGCAACCAGTGACTGAACAGTCCAGAGCAACCAGTGACTGAATAGTCCAGACCAACGAATGACTGAACAGTCCAGAGCAACCAATGACTGAATAGTCCAGAGCAACAATGACTGAAAGTCAGGAACAGTGACTGAACAGCCAGAGCAACCAATGACTGAACAGTCCAGAGCAACCAATGACTAATAGTCCAGTGCAACCAATGACTAACAGTCCAGAGAACAGTGACTGAACAGTTCGAGCAACCAATGACTGAACAGTCCAGAGAAAAATGACTTAATAGTCCAGTGCACCAATGACTGAACAGTCCAGAGCAACCAATGACTGAACAGTCCAGAGCAACCAATGACTGAATAGTCCAGTGCAACCAATGACTGAACAGTCCAGAGCAACCAGTGACTGAATAAGGTCCAGAGCAACCAATGACTGAATAGTCCAGAGCAACCAATGACTGAATAGTCCAGAGCAACCAATGACTGAATAGTCCAGAGCAACCAATGACTGAACAGTCCAGAGCAACCAATGACTGAATAGTCCAGTGCAACCAATGACTGAACAGTCCAGAGCAACCAGTGACTGAACAGTCCAGAGCAACCAATGACTGAATAGTCCAGAGCAACCAATGACTGAACAGTCCAGAGCAACCAATGACTGAACAGTCCAGAGCAACCAATGACTGAACAGTCCAGAGCAACCAGTGACTGAACAGTCCAGAGCAACCAGTGACTGAATAGTCCAGACCAACGAATGACTGAACAGTCCAGAGCAACCAATGACTGAATAGTCCAGTGCAACCAATGACTGAACAGTCCAGAGCAACCAATGACTGAATAGTCCAGTGCAACCAATGACTGAATAGTCCAGAGCGACCAATGACTGAATAGTCCAGAGCGACCAGTGACTGAATAGTCCAGAGCGACCAGTGACTGAATAGTCCAGAGCAACCAGTGACTGAACAGTCCAGAGCAACCAGTGACTGAATTGTCCAGTGCTACCAATGACTGAACAGTCCAGACGAACCAGTGACTGAACAGTCCAGAGCAACCAGTGATTGAATAGTCCAGAGCGACCAATGACTGAACAGTCCAGAGCAACCAATTACTGAACAGTCCAGAGCAACCAATGACTGAATAGTGCAGAGCGACCAGTGACTGAATAGTCCAGAGCAACCAGTGACTGAATAGTCCAGAGCAACCAGTGACTGAATAGTCCAGAGCAACCAGTGACTGAATAGACCAGAGCAACCAATGACTGACCAGTCCAGAGCAACCAATGACTGAACAGTCCAGAGCAACCAATGACTGAATAGTCCAGACCAACCAATGACTGAACAGTCCAGAGCGACCAGTGAATGAATAGTCCAGTGCAACCAATGACTGAATAGTGCAGAGCGACCAATGACTGAATAGTCCAGAGCGACGAGTGACTGAATAGTCCAGAGCGAACAGTGACTGAATAGTCCAGAGCAACCAGTGACTGAATAGTCCAGAGCGACCAGTGACTGATTAGTCCAGAGCAACCAATGACTGAATAGTCCAGAGCAACCAATGACTGAACAGTCCAGAGCAACCAATGACTGAACAGTCCAGAGCAACCAATGACTGAATAGTCCAGAGCAACCAATGACTGAACAGTCCAGAGCAACCAATGACTGAATATTCCAGAGCAACCAATGACTGAATAGTCCAGAGCGACCAGTGACTGAATAGTCCAGAGCAACCAATGACTGAATAGTGCAGAGCGACCA
>JABXNX010001701.1:0-11787 GCA_014843695.1 Archivesica marissinica | reverse complement strand
ACTCCACCACTACCGTCATGACTATACTCCAGCACTACCGTCATGACTATACTCCACCACTACCGTCATGACTATACTCCACCACTACCGTCATGACTATACTCCACCACTACCGTCATGACTATACTCCAGCACTACCGTCATGACTATACTCCACCACTACCGTCATGACTATACTCCACCACTACCGTCATGACTATACTCCAGCACTACCGTCATGACTATACTCCACCACTACCGTCATGACTATACTCCACCACTACCGTCATGACTATACTCCACCACTACCGTCATGACTATACTCCAGCACTACCGTCATGACTATACTCCAGCACTACCGTCATGACTATACTCCACCACTACCGTCATGACTATACTCCACCACTACCTACATGACTATACTCCACCACTACCGTCATGACTATACTCCAGTACTACCGTCATGACTATACTCCACCACTACCGTCATGACTATACTCCAGCACTACCTACATGACTATACTCCACCACTACCGTCATGACTATACTCCACCACTACCTCATGACTATACTCCACCACTACCGTCATGACTATACTCCACCACTACCTACATGACTATACTCCACCACTACCGTCATGACTATACTCCACCACTACCTACATGACTATACTCCACCACTACCGTCATGACTATACTCCACCACTACCGTCATGACTATACTCCACACTACCTACATGACTATACTCCACCACTACCGTCATGACTATACTCCACCACTACCGACATGACTATACTCCACCACTACCGTCATGACTATACTCCACCACTACCGTCATGACTATACTCCAGCACTACCGCATGACTATACTCCAGCACTACCGTCATGACTATACTCCAGCACTACCGTCATGACTATACTCCACCACTACCGTCATGACTATACTCCAGCACTACCGTCATGACTATACTCCACCACTACCGTCATGACTATACTCCACCACTACCGTCATGACTATACTCCACCACTACCGTCATGACTATACTCCAGCACTACCTACATGACTATACTCCACCACTACCGTCATGACTATACTCCACCACTACCGTCATGACTATACTCCACCACTACCTACATGACTATACTCCACCACTACCTACATGACTATACTCCACCACTACCTACATGACTATACTCCAGCACTACCTACATGACTATACTCCACCACTACCGTCATGACTATACTCCAGCACTACCTACATGACTATACTCCACCACTACCGTCATGACTATACTCCACCACTACCGTCATGACTATACTCCACCACTACCGTCATGACTATACTCCAGCACTACCGTCATGACTATACTCCACCACTACCGTCATGACTATACTCCAGCACTACCGTCATGACTATACTCCAGCACTACCGTCATGACTATACTCCACCACTACCGTCATGACTATACTCCAGCACTACCGTCATGACTATACTCCACCACTACCGTCATGACTATACTCCAGCACTACCGTCATGACTATACTCCACCACTACCGTCATGACTATACTCCAGCACTACCGTCATGACTATACTCCACCTACCGTCATGACTATACTCCAGCACTACCGTCATGACTATACTCCACCACTACCGTCATGACTATACTCCACACTACCGTCCATGACTATACTCCAGTACTACCGTCATGACTATACTCCACCACTACCGTCATGACTATACTCCACTACCGTCATGACTATACTCCAGCACTACCGTCATGACTATACTCCACCACTACCGTCATGACTATACTCCACCACTACCGTCATGACTATACTCCACCACTACCTACATGACTATACACTACCGTCATGACTATACTCCAGCACTACCGTCATGACTATACTCCACCACTACCGTCATGACTATACTCCACCACTACCGTCATGACTATACTCCAGTACTACCGTCATGACTATACTCCACCACTACCGTCATGACTATACTCCACCACTACCGTCATGACTATACTCCACCACTACCGTCATGACTATACTCCACCACTACCGTCATGACTATACTCCACCACTACCGTCATGACTATACTCCACCACTACCGTCATGACTATACTCCACCACTACCTACATGACTATACTCCACCACTACCTACATGACTATACTCCACCACTACCGTCATGACTATACTCCACCACTACCTACATGACTATACTCCAGCACTACCGTCATGACTATACTCCACCACTACCGTCATGACTATACTCCAGCACTACCGTCATGACTATACTCCAGCACTACCGTCATGACTATACTCCACCACTACCGTCATGACTATACTCCACCACTACCGTCATGACTATACTCCACCACTACCGTCATGACTATACTCCACCACTACCGTCATGACTATACTCCACCACTACCGTCATGACTATACTCCACCACTACCGTCATGACTATACTCCAGCACTACCGTCATGACTATACTCCACCACTACCGTCATGACTATACTCCACCACTACCGTCATGACTATACTCCACCACTACCTACATGACTATACTCCACCACTACCGTCATGACTATACTCCAGCACTACCGTCATGACTATACTCCACCACTACCTACATGACTATACTCCAGCACTACCTTCATGACTATACTCCACCACTACCTACATGACTATACTCCAGCACTACCGTCATGACTATACTCCACCACTACCGTCATGACTATACTCCAGCACTACCTACATGACTATACTCCACCACTACCGTCATGACTATACTCCACCACTACCGTCATGACTATACTCCAGCACTACCGTCATGACTATACTCCACCACTACCGTCATGACTATACTCCAGCACTACCTACGCATGACTATACTCCATACTACCGTCATGACTATACTCCACCACTACCATGACTATACTCCACTACTGACATCCAGACTACCGTCATGACTATACTCCACCACTACCGTCATGACTATACTCCACCACTACCGTCATGACTATACTCCACCACTACCGTCATGACTATACTCCACCACTACCGTCATGACTATACTCCAGCACTACCGTCATGACTATACTCCACCACTACCGTCATGACTATACTCCAGCACTACCGTCATGACTATACTCCACCACTACCGTCATGACTATACTCCAGCACTACCGTCATGACTATACTCCACCACTACCGTCATGACTATACTCCAGCACTACCGTCATGACTATACTCCAGCACTACCGTCATGACTATACTCCACCACTACCGTCATGACTATACTCCAGCACTACCGTCATGACTATACTCCACCACTACCGTCATGACTATACTCCAGCACTACCGTCATGACTATACTCCAGCACTACCGTCATGACTATACTCCACCACTACCGTCATGACTATACTCCAGCACTACCGTCATGACTATACTCCAGTACTACCGTCATGACTATACTCCACCACTACCTACATGACTATACTCCACCACTACCTACATGACTATACTCCAGCACTACCTACATGACTATACTCCAGCACTACGTCATGACTATACTCCAGTACTACCGTCATGACTATACTCCACCACTACCTACATGACTATACTCCAGTACTACCGTCATGACTATACTCCACCACTACCGTCATGACTATACTCCACCACTACCGTCATGACTATACTCCAGCACTACCTACATGACTATACTCCACCACTACCTACATGACTATACTCCAGTACTACCGTCATGACTATACTCCACCACTACCTACATGACTATACTCCACCACTACCGTCATGACTATACTCCACCACTACCGTCATGACTATACTCCAGTACTACCGTCATGACTATACTCCACCACTACCGTCATGACTATACTCCAGCACTACCTACATGACTATACTCCACCACTACCGTCATGACTATACTCCACCACTACCGTCATGACTATACTCCAGCACTACCGTCATGACTATACTCCACCACTACCTACATGACTATACTCCAGCACTACCTACATGACTATACTCCAGTACTACCGTCATGACTATACTCCACCACTACCTACATGACTATACTCCAGCACTACCTACATGACTATACTCCAGCACTACCGTCATGACTATACTCCAGCACTACCGTCATGACTATACTCCAGCACTACCTACATGACTATACTCCAGCACTACCTTCATGACTATACTCCAGCACTACCGACATGACTATACTCCAGCACTACCGTCATGACTATACTACTGCAAATCACGTATTCTCGATGGTGGAATCTGTCGTGTATAGTATGCACACTGGCAGGGCATTACGCTATTTAGACTAAACTTACACATGTTTTGGTAGATTTAAGATAGTATGTTTATAATTAATTGCAAGATGCATTCTGAGATTAATCCGCTTGTATTGCACAGCGCTATATCCGGTGACCTCCTATACATGCAACCGTATATATGTTTACAAGTATCACACCATGGGTAGTTTCATGGCACAACTCATTTATACGGTGAATAGTTCGGAGAGAAAGGGAGATGATTTGTGATATTGGACTGAGTTATCTATACTATCATATGAACACAATGTGAATTCTGACAACTTAGGAATACATCCATCTACCTTGAATATTCATTACAGCACTTATAAATGTTGTATATTTCATTAACATCGGATAGTAATAGTATATACAAATTTATTTTAACTCGATTGCGAAACAAGTTATTTCAACTTATATTATTCACTCTCGAGACCTCATTCCTGGTGGAATCTATCGCCACGAGAGAAGAGGCAACGTGGAATTTAAATGCCTTGCCTAAGGGCACGATCGTAACGGCTCCAGCGGGACTCGAACTCCAGACCTTTCGCACGTGAAGCGAACGCGTATCCACAGCGCTATCACGACTTCCATCGGATAGTTGAAACAATCAAACACTTCAATACAATTGAATTACAAAGAGATTTACACAATGTTCAGATCTAACAAAATATATCTACAAGATGAGAACAAGAAAACAGCCGGGTTAACGTATTCGGAATGGATTATGTCATTAAAATACCAATACTTGTCTTTGTTTACAGAGGGTATGAGAGAAAGAATTCCAAAGCGCCTCCCGCAACGGGGTATATATCTTTGGATAATTATATCGCTATTTATTGTCGCATCTTTACAGAGATAGTTTACTTTTACTTTGACAACAATGTTATTGGATAAATTATCAAAGGATACGCCGGTAAGTAATATGTTTAAAATTGCACAATTAATTATATGGAAATGAACCCTGTGTCCGAGAATTTGGAATGAAAATATAACTTTGCAGTGCATCTGTTTATGATATATAATTATATTTGTGTTGTTATAGTGTGTTTTCCATAGGTGTGATGCATTATGGGTTGTAATACATCCGACGACCTTTTAGTAGTTAATATAGGTGATTGTGTAGTGCATTATGGGATTTCATACATCCGACGACCTTCTAGTATAGGTGATCGTGTAGTGCATTATGGGATGTATTACATCCGACGCCCTTCTAGTAGTTAGTATAGGTGATCGTGTGGTGCATTATGGGATGTAATACATCCGACGACCTTCTAGTAATTAGTATAGGTGATTGTGTGGTGCATTATGGGATGTAATACATCCGACGACCTTCTAGTAGTTAGTATAGGTGATCGTGTAGTGCATTATGGGATGTGATACATCCGACGACCTTCTAGTAGTTAATATAGGTGATCGTGTAGTGCATTATGGGATTTGATACATCCGACGACCTTCTAGTATAGGTGATCGTGTAGTGCATTATGGGATGTAGTACATCCGACGACCTTCTAGTAGTTAGTATAGGTGATTGTGTGGTGCATTATGGGATGTTATACATCCGACGACCTTCTAGTAGTTAGTATAGGTGATCGTGTAGTGCATCATGGGATGTAATACATCCGACGACCTTCTAGTATAGGTGATTGTGTGGTGCATTATGGGATGTAATACATCCGACGACCTTCTTGTAGTTAGTATAGGTGATCGTGTAGTACATTATGGGATGTAGTATATCCGACGACCTTCTAGTAGATAGTATAGGTGATCGTGTGGTGCATTATGGGATGTAATACATCCGACGACCTTCTAGTAGTTAGTATAGGTGATCGTGTAGTGCATTATGGGATGTAATACATCCGACGACCTTCTAGTAGTTAGTATAGGTGATCGTGTAGTGCATTATGGGATGTAATACATCCGACGACCTTCTAGTATAGGTGATCGTGTGGTGCATTATGGGATGTAATACATACGACGACCTTCTAGTAGTTAGTATAGGTGATCGTGTGGTGCATTATGGGATGTAATACATCCGACGACCTTCTAGTAGTTAGTATAGGTGATCGTGTAGTGCATTATGGGATGTATTACATCCGACGCCCTTCTAGTAGTTAGTATAGGTGATCGTGTGGTGCATTATGGGATGTAATACATCCGACGACCTTCTAGTAATTAGTATAGGTGATTGTGTGGTGCTTTATGGGATGTAATACATCCGACGACCTTCTAGTAGTTAGTATAGGTGATCGTGTAGTGCATTATGGGATGTGATACATCCGACGACCTTCTAGTAGTTAATATAGGTGATCGTGTAGTGCATTATGGGATGTATTACATCCGACGACCTTCTAGTATAGGTGATCGTGTAGTGCATTATGGGATGTAGTACATCCGATGACCTTCTAGTAGTTAGTATAGGTGATTGTGTGGTGCATTATGGGATGTTATACATCCGACGACCTTCTAGTAGTTAGTATAGGTGATAGTGTAGTGCATTATGGGATGTAATACATCCGACGACCTTCTAGTATAGGTGATTGTGTGGTGCATTATGGGATGTAATTCATCCGACGACCTTCATGTAGTTAGTATAGGTGATCGTGTAGTACATTATGGGATGTAGTATATCCGACGACCTTCTAGTAGATAGTATAGGTGATCGTTTGGTGCATTATGTGAGGTAATACATCCGACGACCTTCTAGTAGTTAGTATAGGTGATCGTGTGGTGCATTATGTGATGTAATATATCCGACGACCTTCTAGTAGTTAGTATAGGTGATCGTGTGGTGCATTATGGGATGTAATACATCCGACGACCTTCTAGTAGTTAGTATAGGTGATCGTGTGGTGCATTATGGGATGTAATACATCCGACGACCTTCTAGTAATTAGTATAGGTGATTGTGTGGTGCACTATGGGATGTAATACATCCGACGACCTTCTAGTAGTTAGTAACTTAGTATAGGTGATCGTGTAGTGCATTATGGGATGTGATACATCCGACGACTTTCTAGTAGTTAATATAGGTGATTGTGTAGTGCACTATGGGATTTGATACATCCGACGACCTTCTAGTATAGGTGATCGTGTAGTGCATTATGGGATGTATTACATCCGACGACCTACTAGTAGTTAGTATAGGTGATCGTGTGGTGCATTATGGGATGTAATACATCCGACGACCTTCTAGTAATTAGTATAGGTGATTGTGTGGTGCATTATGGGATATAATACATCCGACGACCTTCTAGTAGTTAGTATAGGTGATCGTGTAGTGCATTATTGGATGTGATACATCCGACGACCTTCTAGTAGTTAATATAGGTGATCGTGTAGTGCATTATGGGATTTGATACATCCGACGACCTTCTAGTATAGGTGATCGTGTAGTGCATTATGGGATGTAGTACATCCGACCACCTTCTAGTAGTTAGTGTAGGTGATTGTGTGGTGCATTATGGGATGTAATACATCCGACGAACTTCTAGTAGTTAGTATAGGTGATCGTGTAGTGCATTATGGGATGTAATACATCCGACGACCTTCTAGTATAGGTGATTGTGTGGTGCATTATGGGATGTAATACATCCGACGACCTTCTAGTAGTTAGTATAGGTGATCGTGTGGTGTATTATGGGAAGTAATACATCCGACGACCTTCTAGTAGTTAGTATAGGTGATCGTGTAGTACATTATGGGATGTAATACATCCGACGACCTTCTAGTAGTTAGTATAGGTGATCGTGTAGTACATTATGGGATGTAATACATCCGACGACCTTCTAGTATAGGTGATCGTGTGTGCATTATGGGATGTATACATCCGACGACCTTCTAGTAGTTAGTATAGGTGATCGTGTAGTGCATTATGGGATGTAATACATCCGACGACCTTCTAGTATAGGTGATTGTGTGGTGCATTATGGGATGTAATACATCCGACGACCTTCTAGTAGTTAGTATAGGTGATCGTGTAGTGCATTATGGGATGTAGTATATCCGACGACCTTCTAGTAGATAGTATAGGTGATCGTGTGGTGCATTATGGGATGTAATACATCCGACGACCTTCTAGTAGTTAGTATAGGTGATCGTGTGGTGCATTATGGGATGTAATACATCCGACGACCTTCTAGTAGTTAGTATAGGTGATCGTGTGGTGCATTATGGGATGTAATACATCCGACGACCTTCTAGTAGTTAGTATAGGTGATCGTGTAGTGCATTATGGGATGTAATACATCCGACGACCTTCTAGTAGTTAGTATAGGTGATCGTGTGGTGCATTATGGGATGTAATACATCCGACGACCTTCTAGTAGTTAGTATAGGTGATCGTGTGGTGCATTATGGGATGTAATACATCCGACGACCTTCTAGTAGTTAGTATAGGTGATCGTGTGGTGCATTATGGGATGTAATACATCCGACGACCTTCTAGTAATTAGTATAGGTGATTGTGTGGTGCACTATGGGATGTAATACATCCGACGACCTTCTAGTAGTTAGTATAGGTGATCGTGTAGTGCATTATGGGATGTGATACATCCGACGACCTTCTAGTAGTTAATATAGGTGATTGTGTAGTGCATTATGGGATTTGATACATCCGACGACCTTCTAGTATAGGTGATCGTGTAGTGCATTATGGGATGTATTACATCCGACGACCTACTAGTAGTTAGTATAGGTGATCGTGTGGTGCATTATGGGATGTAATACATCCGACAACCTTCTAGTAATTAGAATAGGTGATTGTGTGGTGCATTATGGGATGTAATACATCCGACGACCTTCTAGTAGTTAGTATAGGTGATCGTGTAGTGCATTATGGGATGTGATACATCCGACGACCTTCTAGTAGTTAATATAGGTGATCGTGTGGTGCATTATGGGATTTGATACATCCGACGACCTTCTAGTAGTTGTTAGGTGATCGTGTAGTGCATTATGGGATGTAGTACATCCGACGACCTTCTAGTATAGGTGATTGTGTGGTGCATTATGGGATGTAATACATCCGACGACCTTCTAGTAGTTAGTATAGGTGATCGTGTAGTGCATTATGGGATGTAGTATATCCGACGACCTTCTAGTAGATAGTATTGGTGATCGTGTGGTGCATTATGGGATGTAATACATCCGACGACCTTCTAGTAGTTAGTATAGGTGATCGTGTGGTGCATTATGGGATGTAATACATCCGACGACCTTCTAGTAGTTAGTATAGGTGATCGTGTGGTGCATTATGGGATGTAATACATCCGACGACCTTCTAGTAGATAGTATAGGTGATTGTGTGGTGCATTATGGGATGTAATACATCCGACGACCTTCTAGTAGTTAGTATAGGTGATCGTGTGGTGCATTATGGGATGTAATACATCCGACGACCTTCTAGTAGTTAGTATAGGTGATCGTGTGGTGCATTATGGGATGTAATACATCCGACGACCTTCTAGTAATTAGTATAGGTGATTGTGTGGTGCATTATGGGATGTAATACATCCGACGACCTTCTAGTAGTTAGTATAGGTGATCGTGTGGTGCATTATGGGATGTGATACATCCGACGACCTTCTAGTAGTTATATAGGTGATTGTGTAGTGTTATGGGATTTGATACATCCGACGACCTTCTAGTATAGGTGATCGTGTTGTGCATTATGGGATGTATACATCCGACGACCTTCTAGTAGTTAGTATAGGTGATCGTGTGGTGCATTATGGGATGTAATACATCCGACGACCTTCTAGTAATTATTATAGGTGATTGTGTGGTGCATTATGGGATGTATACATCCGACGATCTTCTAGTAGTTAGTATAGGTGATCGTGTGGTGCATTATGGGATGTGATACATCCGACGACCTTCTAGTAGTTATATAGGTGATTGTGTAGTGCATTATGGGATGTAATACATCCGACGACCTTCTAGTAGTTAGTGTAGGTGATTGTGTTGTGCATTATGGGATGTAATACATCCGACGACCTTCTAGTAGTTAGTATAGGTGATCGTGTAGTGCATTATGGGATGTAATACATCCGACGACCTTCTAGTATAGGTGATTGTGTGGTGCATTATTGGATTTGATACATCCGACGACCTTCTAGTATAGGTGATCGTGTAGTGCATTATGGGATGTAGTACATCCGACGACCTTCTAGTAGTTAGTGTAGGTGATTGTGTGGTGCATTATGGGATGTAATACATCCGACGACCTTCTAGTAGTTAGTATAGGTGATCGTGTAGTGCGTTATGGGATGTAATACATCCGACGACCTTCTAGTATAGGTGATTGTGTGGTGCATTATGGGATGTAATACATCCGACGACCTTCTAGTAGTTAGTATAGGTGATCGTGTAGTGCATTATGGGATGTTGTATATCCGACGACCTTCTAGTAGATAGTATATGTGATCGTGTGGTGCATTATGGGATGTAATACATCCGACGACCTTCTAGTAGTTAGTATAGGTGATCGTGTGGTGCATTATGGGATGTATACATCCGACGACCTTCTAGTATAGGTGATCGTGTAGTGCATTATGGGATGTATTACATCCGACGACATTCTAGTAGTTAGTATAGGTGATCGTGTGGTGCATTATGGGATGTAATACATCCGACGACCTTCTAGTAGTTAGTATAGGTGATTGTGTGGTGCATTATGGGATGTGATACATCCGACGACCTTCTAGTAGTTAATATAGGTGATCGTGTAGTGTATTATGGGATTTGATACATCCGACGACCTTCTAGTATAGGTGATCGTGTAGTGCATTATGGGATGTAGTATATCCGACGACCTTCTAGTAGTTAGTGTAGGTGATTGTGTGGTGCATTATGGGATGTAATACATCCGACGACCTTCTAGTAGTTAGTATAGGTGATAGTGTTGTGCATTATGGGATGTAATACATCCGACGACCTTCTAGTATAGGTGATTGTGTGGTGCATTATGGGATGTAATACATCCGACGACCTTCTAGTAGTTAGTATAGGTGATCGTGTGGTGTATTATTGGATGTAATACATCCGACGACCTTCTAGTAGTTAGTATTGGTGATCGTGTAGTGCATTATGGGATGTAATACATCCGACGACCTTCTAGTAGTTAGTATAGGTGATCGTGTGGTGTATTATGGGATGTAATACATCCGACGACCTTCTAGTAGTTAGTATAGGTGATCGTGTGGTGCATTATGGGATGTAATACATCCGACGACCTTCTAGTAGTTAGTATAGGTGATCGTGTGGTGTATTTGGGATGTAATACATCCGACGACCTTCTAGTAGTTAGTATAGGTGATTGTGTGGTGCATTATGGGATGTAATACATCCGACGACCTTCTAGTATAGGTGATCGTGTAGTGCATTATGGGATGTGTTACATCCGACGACCTTCTAGTAGTTAGTATAGGTGATTGTGTGGTGCATTA